>JAKCPI010013733.1:0-16248 GCA_023213315.1 Euborellia annulipes
TTATTGTATTTTTTTGTGCGTGCACATATACAAAGATGAGTACAATGCGTTATACAGTCAATTCATAAATTTATAAGTTATATAAATCAATCTACAATACAACAAATGTATACAATAATCATGCTCACCACCCATGTGCGTACGTCCCATCTGCCAGAGAAGTCCATCACATCATTTACTCATTTATGACAAACGATCTAATTCGCATTGCTGAGCTCATAAAGTTATAGAGAGACTTTAAAAGGGACCTCCGACAGACCGACACACACCGAGATAAGCTCATCCAGAGTGGTTGCCTCTCCAATCTCCCCAAGGTGGTGGCTTCTCAGCGGCAAGTAGATGGGGCACTCCGACACAATATGTAGCAGGGTCTCACTTCGATGTTGATTACACATGGTGCAATTTTCTTCTTGATTTATCTTATAAATGTTGTTATTTAAGTAGAACTTTAGGAATCGCTTGCTGCTCAGTCTTATCTGGGCAAAAAACTTCTTTAGGTTAAACCTAATGTGCCAAAGGAGATAATCTTGTGTCTCATTGTTGTCTCGCAAGATGTACGCCGCTCGAAGAAACAGTCCATACGTTGTCTGATGAATAAATTCTAAGTCCCTATCCACCAGTGTCTTTTCACATCTCGCCAATCCGGTTCTCCAGACATCTGTCACCGCACGTGGACACCTCAAATCCAAGCCCTCCATCCCAACCAGACACAACAGCGAGCGAACCTGACCAACCCAGTTATATCTAGTGTCGCCACCTCTCTCGTCCTCAAGCAATCTCAGAAAACAAATCCTCGGAAACCTCCCCTCCTCCATCAGAAGAATCCTCCTCAACCATCTCAAAGTCGCCCCCGAGAATCCGCAGCACCAGCCCCATCTCACCCACTTCTAGCCTGACAGCCGCATCGGGAGTAGTTCGGGAGAGGTTCAGCAGTCTTTTGAAAAAATTTATCTGCACTCTCTCAACCACTTCCACATATCTGAGAACTCCACACCGGGGACCCATACAGAAGAGTACTCCTCACCATGGCATCATACAAGCGCGCCACGCCGCCCCAGCCAGAAGATCCGGAGCGGCGGAACAACCTCAGGACCGACGACGACGCCAGGTAAGCTCTATCCACAGCATCTCTCGCCGCCTCCAAGAAGAGACCGGTTCGGGAGAAGGTCGTTCCAAGATATATATATTTGGGAACGCAATCTATAGTAGTATTACTATATTTAAAATATGTGGTCCCAGAGAAGCGGCCCTTATGGAATATTACTATTTTAGTCTTCCTTGTATTTAACTCAAGACCATTCTGAACGCAGTACCCCTCAAGCGCCCTCAAATCCCTGCTCACCCCGGCGGGTGTATCCGAGAGCAGAACCAGATCATCGGCATAGAGGAGTGCCAAAATATCCACGGATGCGTCAGCCGACACTCCAGTACATCCCTCTCGTCTCAAGTAACTCTCCAGGTCCGCGAGAAACATCGAAAACAACAGAGGGCTGAGGGAATCCCCCTGAAGAACCCCCCGGGTAATCTCCGCAGATGATGATCTCCCCTGAGCGGTCCTGATTCGAACATTTGCCCGGTCATATATACTTTTTATAATCCTAATTATTTTTCCGCTGATACCCATGTTAAACATTTTTCGCCATAATTTATGATGAGGAATGGAGTCAAACGCTCTCTTAAAATCCACGAATATGGCAAATAATCTACCTTTTGGCTTTTGTAAGCGAATCTGAATCAGGGCATTCAAAGTGAATAAATTATCCATACAGCCCCTATTCTTCCGGAACCCAGCCTGGGCTTCGGGTATCGCGTCGGTGAGAGCGCACCACCGGTCGAGTCTGGCGAGCAAGATCTGGGTAAAGATCTTCGCAATACAGTTGATTAGGGCGATTCCTCTATAGTTTTCCGGATCATTCCTATTTCCTTTTTTATGTATCATTATCATATCTATCTCGCTCCAGGCTCGCGGAGTGCTCTCGTTTTTCATTATTACGTTGAACATGCTCTCGATGTACATCATCCAATTAGGAGGGAGGCTCTTAAAAAATTCATAGCGCATCTGGTCTGTACCCGGGGCTTTGTTGTTTTTTGTTTGGCTGATAGCCTTTAATATTTCCTCGCTACCAATAGGTCCATCTAATAGTGGGTTCCCTGGATCAGTAAATTGAGTGTTATCAGGAATCCTTTCCCCATAAGCCGCCATCAGCCACAAAGACCACTCCTCGGCACCTATGGAGTGGCCAGCAGTACCGGCGGATCTGAATGATCTCACAGCTCGCCAAAAGGATCCGGAGTTCCTGGTGTTCTCCAATTTCTCTAGAATTCTCCTGTCGTATTCTCTCTTTTTCCAGCTCACCAGATCGCTGTAGGTCTTTCTCGAATGAATATAGTTCTCCCTAGCCTGGGCTTTGTAGCCACCTGCCCTGAGGAGTCTGAGTTTACTCCTAACTATTCTTTTGAGCCCCAGACATTCACCGTCGAACCAGGGGCTATTTTTGTTCTTTCTTACTTTAGATCTGGAGTCGTTCCTCGCAAGGCCCATCATCGTGGAAACGTCCTTCATTGTTGAGATCAAGCGCTCGTTCATATTGCACGGTGTAATATTCTCAGCATCCACACAGCACTTAGGAGAAGCAAGCATAAGTTGCCCATATTCTCTCGAACGCCTCGGGTCCCACTTAACATGTCCAGGGATCAAGAGACTTTCCTCCCGCTCCGACACCCCCAAACCAACCTCCACCAGAATTGGAAAGTGATCAGACAGTGTCACGCTCTCCTCCACCTTCATGTCTCGGACATCGCCCAGACTCGTCACACCGCACCAAACCAGGTCAATCACAGACCTCCCCAACGAACTCACATGAGTACAATGGCCGGAGCGATCCCCCCGCGTCCGGCCGTTCAGGACCACAAGTCCGTTGTCACCCATACACCTGACCAGATCCAAGCCTCTTCTGTCCACCTTTTCATCAGTACTAAGTCTCTCCTCAAATAGATCAGTATCATGAAAGAGCTCGCCGCAACCTCCACTCAAAAGTCCGATTCTACCGTTAAAATCACCGCCCACCAGAATCATACAATCACCATGGGTGTCGCAAATCCTCCCCAGGGTAGAGTCCAGTGTCTCCCAAACAAACGACATATCCAACGCCGGCTTAAAAAGTAATTTTGATTATAAAGCTATATCTAGCTGCGCAGCCCCCCTTTGGCTATTACTTTTATTTTAATATGTGCTGGGGGAGGCCACCTTATGCGGGCTTTTCAAGTTGTTTGGGGTTTTGTTAAAACTAGAGTGTCCAACCATCAAAACAGCTAACAATCAACTATTTAAATATAAATACATAAATAAAAAAAAATAGATAAATACATAAATAAAAAAAAAATAGATAAATAAAACACATAGATAAATAAATAATCACAATAAATAAATAAGTGGACAAATAATTAAAAATAAATTTTAAAAACAAAAAATAAATAAATAAATAAAAAAAAACAAAAAAACTAGGAATTAGGTTAAGGAATTCCCTAGCTTATGCGTTACAAACAAAAAAAATTTAAATATTTGTTCATATAATACATAGACTCCGAAACTACTGAACGGATTTTGGTAGTTTTTTTTTTTTTTTTAATAGTCTATATATTAAAAATGTCCCGAAGATGGTTTTGTTCTACCATGAATTCAGATAAAGGCTTGGAGTTGTAAAGAGTATAATTTAGGAGGTGTTAGAATTCATTTTGGAATATGTTATCTTAGAGGCAGACAGTGCAGCTAGTCTTTAATAAATTTCTAATTGAGATGTTGTAAAACAATATTTAAATATCGGCATTTTGACAACCCAAAGGGAAAAGGTGAGGGGGTGGGTGGGTGGGAAACAATTCAAATAAAATCAACATATTATCACGTTTATATTTAATTTTTAATCATTATCATTTCACTATTCTTTTTTTTCTTTTTTTTTGATAAGTTGTTAATTAATTATATTTGACATGGATTTTATTTTTATTTAATTTTATGTCATCATTATTATCAAGCGCTTTTGAAAATATAATTGAGTTGATTGAGATTAATAAATTTAAAAAAAAAAAAAAATACTAGTTGGATAACCCGCTTCAGGCGGGCATGGGAATATATTTTAAAACTTCCATACCATAAGGAGTTAAATTTTATTGTTAAAAAATGTTTTTTTTTTCAAAATTAATTAAAAACCCCCTTTAATTCATAAATAATTGATTTTTACTTTCTCTTACCTATGTATATATGTAATATACAGTATATATAGAGAGAAAGTATTGGTTTCATGTCAAAAATTCGATGTCGAGATTTTGATGGATCTTCACGTTTTGAGGTCCCCTGAATCCAAAAAAGTGGTTTTCGCGACATGGCCTGTCTGTGTGTGGGTGTGGTGTGTTCAATTTTAAGCATGAAGGAATTGAGCTATGAGGCTGAAATTTTATATTTAAGTTAAACACCCCCCGGGACCGGAAAAATAAGCTTTTAATCAAAATCGGCCAAAGAGTACTAGTACTTTACTGATGTACTTTTTCAGTTTTTTTCGATTTTCTCAAAATTTGCTCCAACGATTTTTTTTAAATTCAAAAATCAATTATTTTTTAGATTCTCTTTAAAATGTATATTCTCATTTTGTGATTGAAATCTTCTGAAGACCACTTTACTCTTGTATTTCATAGGGAAGATAGGAGAAATGGTTGCCATGGTAACAAAATATAAATATTTTCCCATACTTATAAATTTTACATCTGAATTCATATGTTCCGTACTGTCGGGAACTAAATATATGTCTACACAAAAAATCTGGTGTGACAAGCACAGTACACAACTTTCGATTACTGAAGGTAAGAGAAAGTTGTGTGCTGTGCGCCAGTCACACCAGATTTTTTTTTAAAGTGTTAAAAAAAAAAAAAATAAATTTTTCTTTAAACACCCTATAGAAAAGAAGGAAATTAAATTTGATTATAATTATTGTTATTATCTCAAGGAAGATCATAAAGAATGTGTTAGAAGTATATTTTAATTTATTCCGCCACGCATAAGACGCCATCTGTGGCCCGAGCTGTGAACCTATGATAAACTCATGCTTTGGCTCGTCTCTGTACTTACCTCGACGACCTTGTCAGCCGGCCTCAACTCTCTCGATGCGATCAGCTGTTAGCCATATAATTTGCCTTGTCCTCTCAACATTCGATTAATGTAATATCTTTAATAAACACATATTATTATATTTAAATTGTGATTTGTTCATTTATGGGATTCCTCGATTCCTACGGCCTCCAACAGGTTATGGGCCCAGGTAGCACGATAAGGCCCCCAGGAAATTCACAGAAGACACTTGAAAAATTTTTGAAGAAATTGTGCGTGTGATAAAACGAACAAAGTGAATCAGTTTAAATATAAGATTAAAACGTATGTACATTTATATATATTTAAAGTGAAATTCTATTTTAATTGACTTGAGTGAAAAACATTAATAAAAAAAAAAAAAAAAAGGAAAAAACTTTTAAAGATTAAAGATTAAAATAAATAAATTAAATATATATACAAATTCTCGTGAAGATGAACGTTTTAAAAATAGAAACTCTTAACAAAGAAAACTATGATACGTGGAAGATGCAAATGCAGGCCGTACTTATCAAAAATGATGAATGGTCGTATGTGATCGGTGAAATTAAAAAACCCATTGCAACTACCTCGGATGCCGCCTCTACAGCCGCCATTGCTGAATGGATTAAAAATGATAGAAAGGCAAGATCTGATATTATTTTATGCATCAGCCCCTCCGAACTTAAACAAATAAAAAACTGCGAAACCTCCCACGAAGTTTGGCGAAAATTAGAATCAATTTATCAATCGAAAGGCCCCGCAAGAAAAGCGACACTTTTAAAGCAATTGACTCTAACCAAAATGGAACAGGGTGAAAACGTTAAAAATCATCTTGATAGATTTTTCGATGCAGTTGATAAGTTGAAAGATATGGAAGTAGAAATTAATTCGGATTTATTATCCATCATGCTTCTATATAGCCTCCCTGCAAGTTATGAAAATTTTCGATGCGCCATCGAATCTCGTGACAATCTTCCGACGCCCGAAACGTTAAAAATAAAAATTTTAGAAGAAAGTGAAGCTCGCAAGAATGAAGAGCGTATTTCTAATTCCAGTGGAATGTTTGCAAATAAAAATGTCTTCAGAAAATCTCCAGCTTCAGAAAATTCTTCGAATGAGAGACAAAGGAAAGGTACATTCAGATTTCGTTGTAATTCATGCAAAGAAATTGGCCACAAAGCAGCAGATTGCAAAAATAAAAAGAAGAAAGAACAAAATGCTAAATCTTCCGAACAAGTTGGTCTTGTAGCTAGTGAGGCTTTCGCCTCTGATTCATCTGATAATATACAGAAATGGTGTTTAGACAGCGGCGCTTCTTCACACTTATGTAAGAATATAAATGAATTTGTTGAGATTGATAATTCGAAGCGTGGAAAGCTCAAGTTAGCCAACAATTCATCTACGAATATATTAGCTGAAGGAAAAGCAGAATAGGGATCGTGCGTGAAACATAGAGGCAGCACTATAGCCTAAGTAAGCGCTGTCTAGTGTTCTTTTGACAAACTTTGTGGAATGTAAACATTCATTGCAAACAACATAAAATATTTAAAAAAATGGAAAAAATAATAAAATACTGATTTCAACTAGTTGTCAGTAATATTATACGCGGCCACAATGATGAAAAAGAGAAAAAAAAATATTCAACTCAAATCATGTCTATGCGGTAGTTGAAAAAACAAATTCTTTTGAAAGTGTCATAAGCGTCAAAGTCACATTTAAATCCAAATCATTCGTTTTATATTCAAGTTCTCATCAATATGAGGAAATAATGAATTTGGAACTTTAGATAAAATTTTAAAGTTCTTAATTCGTTCAATAATGTATCCTTACAGAAGCAATGTTGCAGGTTATGTTTCATCTACTTCTTCTGGGGTGAATAGGTCTTTGTGACTAAAAAGAGGATTTATTAGTACTTATTAGTTTATTATTTATTAGTACTAGCAGCTTTTAGTAATTCACGAATTTTTAATAGCCGGCCGGATACCTCACAAGGATTGTATATTTTTTTAAAATATTTTTGCTTCCAGGAAAAATCGAGGGAATATAAGACGGATGTTCCGATTTTTCGTTGTTTATAAAATGAGTATTACTACAAATTCTCGAATTTTGATTTGCTACCCAGTCTTTTTGGATTTTCTCTGAAATGGAAAAAAGTTTTAAGGTTAAGTTTTTTTATGAAATAAATGTCATAAATATTAAGAACCTGGTTAACAAAATGAGTTATTTACATGCGTCGAGTTTAATCTCAAAATTCATTTTAATTATATAATATATTTTTAATTAATTTTGGACTTAGTCATAATTTTTTACTGTTTTTATCCACTGTTTACGTTTTGCTATTTTCATGTGGCTATCTGGAAATTTATAAAATTTCACTTTCACATCCATTCCAGGTTTCTGAAGTGATGTATTATTACAGCCAGGGATACAGCAATTTTTTCTTAAGTCGACAAACTTCAAATAATCTCAATATATTTAATTAATAATTATTCAAAAATAAATCACATGTTAAATATTTAACAAATCCCCCGACTAATTAAGATGATTGCCACTAGTTGGCGCAAAGGTCTAGACGCACGGTCCCTAGTCAAGCCAACAACTTATTCAGTTTGAAGACAAAGAAGAAATTCTCGACAATACTTCCGAAGATGAAGAGGATTCAACCGACGAATCCGAAAGTTCAGCCAGAGGAAGGGGAAGACCCAAATTAATAAGAACAGGTCTTCCAGGACGCCCTAAAAAGCAATTTTCTAAGGTAGAAGAACCAGTCCAGATCGCCTCAAGTTGTGAACAGTCATTTTTAAGTGAAGTTCCTTTGAAAGAAGCTATGAATAGTCCAGAAGCTGAAGAATGGAATCGAGCCATCTCAAAGGAGATTGAATCTATCCTCGAAAATGACACCTGGAAGATGGTTGAACGACCTAAAGATAAAGAAATAATCGGTAGCAGAATTGTGCTAAGAAATAAATTTCGAAGTGACGGAGCCTTAGAGAAGAGGAAAGCCCGCCTAGTCGCTCAAGGATTTAAACAACAACCTGGAGTTCATTTCCATGAGACGTTCGCCCCTGTCGCTCGTATGGGTTCCATTCGTCTTTTATCTTCGCTAGCTGTTCAATATGGAATGAAAATTCATCAGTTAGACATTACGTGCGCTTACCTGAGCGGACATCTTAATGAAGAAATTTTCATGGAGCCACCGAAGAATCTTAAAGAAATACTTAAGAGAATCACTGAAGATGAAGGAGTTTGTGAAAACATCAAGATGAAAGCAAGAAGGATGCTTAAAGAGCTACTCGAAGGTGACAAGGTTTGCCATCTCAACAAAGCTCTTTATGGTCTTCGTCAAGCCGGAAGAAGTTGGCATGCTAAGCTAAGCGAAATTCTCAAGACCCTTGGAGCAGTGCCTACTCATTCCGATTCCTGCGTTTTTCGAATGAAAGAAGGAAGAAGTAGTTGCTTAATCGCGATCTACGTTGACGACATTCTTATTGCATCCAAGAATCCCAAAACTATTTCTCAAATAAAAGACAAACTCTCAAAAGAATTTAAAGTGAAGGATCTGGGAGAAGTGAAGTACTGCCTTGGGATAGAATTCAAGAGAGAAGACGATCGAATCAAACTCAATCAAAGAGGATATATATCTGATATTTTGAACCGCTTTGGAATGTCAGACTGCAAGCCGATTCGAACCCCATTGGATTCCAATACGAAGATATGCAAGACTGAAGAACCGCCAAGCGAAGAAGAAGCGAAGTTGCCATATCGTGAACTTATTGGAGCTCTCACATATCTCGCAGTGACTACCAGACCCGACATTTGTTTCTCCGTAAGCTATTTAAGTCAGTTTAATAGCTGTTATAGACAAGTCCATTGGACCGCCGCCAAACGTGTTCTACGCTATCTCAAGGGAACCATCGATCTTGGCATTACATACAAGAAGAAGAATGAACCCCTGAAAGGATATGTTGATGCAGATTGGGGAAACTGCACGACTGACAGAAAATCTTTCACCGGATACGCATTTATCCTGAATGATGGTCCTATAAGTTGGGAAAGTCGGAAACAAAGAACCGTGGCATTATCTTCGACTGAGGCCGAGTATATGGCGCTTTCAGACGCAACAAAAGAAGCCATCTATTTGAAGAGTTTTCTAGAAGAACTTGGCTTCAAAGAATTATCTAGTATAATGTTATACGCTGATAATAATGGAGCGCTCAAATTGGCCGAAAATCCTGTATTTCACGGAAGAAGTAAGCACATCGATATCAGACACCACTTCGTCCGCGATGCCCTTGGGAAGAAGATGTTGAAGATAGAACATGTATCATCAGAAGAAAACCTTGCTGACGTGTTAACGAAGTCGATTCCCAGAATGAAGCACTTCTCATGCCTAGAACTTATGGGAATCTACGAGTCTACGAACTAAGTCATCTTAGCGCGTGGAGGGGAAGTGTTAGAAGTATATTTTAATTTATTCCGCCACGCATAAGACGCCATCTGTGGCCCGAGCTGTGAACCTATGATAAACTCATGCTTTGGTTCGTCTCTGTACTCACCTCGACGACCTTGTCAGCCGGCCTCAACTCTCTCGATGCGATCAGCTGTTAGCCATATAATTTGCCTTGTCCTCTCAACATTCGATTAATGTAATATCTTAATAAGTTTCTTTTTAATAAACACATATTATTATATTTAAATTGTGATTTGTTCATTTATGGGATTCCTCGATTCCTACGGCCTCCAACAATACTCCCTTCGCATCAATCATATATATTACTTAACAAAAATATATATAATTATTCCAACTTGATTAAGAACGAAGAAAAAACAATTTAGATTTATATCACATCATAATGGCGTTTTTCTTTTTAATTTTTTTTTTTTTTATCAAGTATCATTTTCTAATGAGATGATGAAATGCAGAGAAAAGAGGAGAGAGAATATTTTTAGATTTATCAATATTAATGGGATACAATTTGAATAATAGAGTCATTAAAGTATACAGGACATCCATTAGAAGCATAAATAAACAAAATAAAATGATTATGGTATTATTTTTTTTTTCTTTTAATAATTACAAAAAATATTTCTAATATATTTTCTAAAAATAAATTGAAATCATTTAATTGTTGAAAAAAATACGGGAACATTAAAATACCCATATAGCAATCAAGCTTAGAAGAAATATTTGAATCATTCAAACTACCAAAAATAAAGTCGTAGTCAAACTAACAAGTGGAAAACGAACTACTCCCCTGGGAACATGAAGCGAGATCTTTTTCTATGTCCCAAACGACAGAAGGAACGGCTGAAGATTATTTATTTATTATACAGATCATGTCGACAAAGAGAATTCTTATAGCAAATTTAACGCTCTGCAAAAAAGGTCTCTTATGATTTTTTGTTAACTTGACTGGTTCAAAAGGTAATTTGAGGTTAAAATCAAAGTTGTAGTCAATTTAAACCTCGTAAAATTTCATAAAATGACCTGATTGAATTTTTTTGTTTTAAGAATTTTTCGACTAATTTTCTTATAATGTATAATTTGTATTATGTTGGTTTTAGTCATTTATGGTTTATAAGCGTTTTCATTTAAAAAATTTTTTGTTGTAAAATGTTGTTGATATAATGTATTTTTGATAACTATGTTTTTATATAAGGTATTTTTTGTAAAGAGTTTTTTTTTTACATAATCTATGTTTTGTAATGTACGTATTTTTTAGAGACTGTATTTTTTATAAAGTATTGTATTTTTTATAAAATATTGTATACAGAAGACTGGCTGGATGGCGAAGGCCGCAAGCCAAAAAATAAAGAAAAAAAAAAAAAAAAAAAAAGAATTTTCTTCAGCCAAAAAATAATTTATTAATTAGGCTTTATTTACTTTATTTATTTATATTGCAATATTTAAATAAGTGCATGAGTTAATACATAAATTTCATTTATTTATCACTCGTTTTTATTATAATTTCAATATTATGTTTATTTTATTTATTTTATCTTAATTTTATTTATTCGTTTATTTTTTATTTAATCAATTGTAAACGTTTTCAATAATTATTTATTATTCTTTGTTTAATTATCTATCTCTATTTAGTTATTTAATTTTCAAAAGTTACTAGGCAGAGGTGAAAACGAAAGGAACCTCTAAAAAAATCACACTAGACAAAAATATGTTTAATGAAAAGAGAAAAAGATACAGAAAATGCTTTTGGTGAAAGGCCAAGATGATTCTCAAGATCTCACTGCCTATTGGTTTAAAGATTTATCTGATCTGGGCGGGGCTAGCCAACTATAAACTGGTTGGTTTTAAAAAATCTTAAAATGGCGTAATATAGGCGGGGTTCAACTGCCTCGAATGTCGGATTCGAGCAATTATTAATTTGCACTGAATTTGATTCTCTTATCAAATGCAAGTTGCAGATTCGCACTTATCACAACAAAGCAAACATATTAAAAAATAAAAAAAAATGTAGTCAAATATCACTAAATAATTGTAGATATTACTAAAAATGAAATTAAATCGAATATACAGTAGATCAAACAGACCTCGCCATCTTTTTGACCATTTGCTTAAATAAAAGGATCACAACTCACCGTTGTCATTGCACTCCATTCGCGACTCCATTTGATATTTTCAAACACTTAATAAACACTTAACACATCCCGGAGATATTAATCAATCACTAACTGATGCACTTTATAAATAAAAAGTAAAAATTCACAATACAATTCGCACTCACGAAATCGCGTGGGTCAAAACTCGACTGACTATCTTCTTTAGACTGATTGATCAACTTGCCGGTAGGAATGGCAACAGTGGCGCTGTGAGCGCCAACAACAATTTAAATCATTTATAGTGGCTAATTTCAATCATATATTATTTTTTACTAGATTTAATAAAAATTAATGCTAATATTATTATTATTTATAATTATATCATTTTATTTTTTGCAATTAATTAGGAATTTTATTATATAAAATCTGGTGTGACTGGTCGCACAGCACACAACTTTCTCTTACCTTCGGGAATCCAAAGTTGTGTTCTGTGCTTGTCACACAAGATTTTTTTGTTTCGAGATATATTTATTTTGCACCGATATACTTGTATTTGAATTCAAGATGTAAAATTTATTAGTATGGGAAGATATTTATATTTTGTTACCATGGCAACCATTTATCCTATCTTTCCCTATGAAGTACAAGAGTAAAGTTGTCTTCAAACAATTTCGAAGGCAAAATGAGAATATACATTTGAAAGAGCATCTAAAAATTAATAAATGGTTGCCATGGTAACAAAATATATATATTTTCCCATACTAATAAATTTTACATCTTAAATCTAATATATCGACGGAAACTAAATATATGCCGACACGAAAAATCTGGTGTGACAAGGACAGAACACAACTTTCGATTACCGAAGATAAGAGAAAATTGTTTGCCGTGCGACCAGTCGCACCAGATTTTTTTAATTTGAGATCACTGGACAAGCAGAACAACAGATAATTTAATGTTCTAATTCTAATAAATATGTAAAAGAGAGAATATAAAAGATGATGTCTCTCTCTCTACTCATTTGCTTTCATCATAAAGTTATTTGACGATGTCACTCTTGCGTAAGAAAGACGAAATAGAGGCACCATCTGTGTTCTACGTAAAGAAGAAGGTTTAAGGCGTTTAAGGTTCAAGGTGGAAACCGCAGAGACTTATGCGAATGTTCCAACCCATTAACATGCTCAGCCGATCAGAATAATTCGCTGCCACCCTGTATGGTCCAGAGTCTCGCTATTTGTTCGTTGAGAGAAAAAGAGGAAACGTGAAAATTGAACTCATTCTATTGTGAATACGCAAAAAAAAGAAAGGAATTTTTTTCCATTTCCCTTAAGGTATATGTACTTTCTTTAAGAACAAATTTCAAGATGAATATAAGATTGAGATTAAATTAAAAATTTTTTGAATTCATTTTTACTTTCTCTTACCTCTATATATGTAAATATATAAAGAGAGAAAGTATTGGATTCATGTCAAAAATTCGATGTGGTGATTTTGATAGATATACACGTTTTAAGGTCCCCTGAGCCCAAAAAAGTGGTTTTCACGACATGGTCTGTCAGTGGGTATGTCTGTGAACAAAATATCTCCAGAATGAAAAGAGCTAGGAGGTTGAAATTTTATATTTAAGTTAGGCACCCCCATGAGACGTGACACGAAGCTTTTGAACAAAATCGGGCTAAGAGTACTAGTTTTTTACTGATGTATTTTTTCAGTGTTTTTCAATTTACTCAAAATTCGCTCGATCTAACTATTTGGATTAAAATTCAAAAATCAATTATTTTTTTAGATGATCTTTTGAATATATATTCTCATTTTTATCCTGAAAATTGTTTGAAGCACACTTCACTCTTGTGCTTCATAGAAAAGATAGGAGAAATGGTTGCCATGCTATCAAATTATAAATATTTTTCCATGTTTATAAATTTTTAAATCTGGTGGGACAAGCACAGAACACAATTTTTGATTATTGAAGGTAAGAGAAAGTTGTGTGCTGTGGGACTAGTTACACCAGATTTTTATTTTTTTTATCTAGACTCCAGGCTGTTTCAGTTTTAGATCATAAGTTTAATTGCACCAATACTACTTTAAGAGACTCTCTTGTTCAAATAAAAATACCCCACGGTGTCCGAGTTCTTTTGTTTAATTAAGATAATTATCTGATTAGTCTATTATCAGTTTAAGTTAGTTGAATTTTTAAACTCTAATTGAAATTGGAATTTTTATTTGTTAAAAATTAATTTAATTACTTCAAAGAACAGATATAAATAATTTTTTTTTTAATTAAAAAATTTAATTTTGATTTTAAAATCTAAATTGATATTTTATAAATGGAATATCAAAAGTAAAAAAAACCTAGCCCTTCATAAGAAGTACAAGAGTAAAATGGTTTTCAAACAATTTTGAGAGCAAAATGAAAATATACATTTTAAAGAGCTTCTTAAAAAATAATTGATTTTTGAATTTTAATCAAAATCGTTAAAGAGAATTTTGAGAAAATCGAAAAAAGCTGTAAAAGTACATCAGTAAAGTACCAGTACTCTTTGACCAATTTTGTTTTGTTCCAGGGGATACCTAAACTTAAATATAAAATTACAACCTCCTTTCGTTCTTGAGATATTTTGTTCACAGGCAGACTCACACAGACACACATACACAGACCAATTTGCGGGACCCACTTTTTTTGGACTCAGAGGACCACAAAACATGTATATCCATCAAAATCTTGACATCGAATTTTTGACATGATCTCAATACTTTCTTTCTGTATATATTTCATATATAGGGTACGAGAAAGTAAAAGTAAAATCTATTATCTTTGATCTTCTAACTTCATCAAAAAGCTACCAAACAGACTATTAATGAAATTAATCCCTATTCAAAGTGACTAAGAGCTGCACAAATTCGGAGAAACTTGAGCAAATTGAAGTTCCCGAAGGGAATTGGAATTCTATCTGCGGTGGAATGCCTGCGTGGGTGAGAGGCAATATGGCCAGTGATGTCTGCCTATCTAATTGAGTGTCCACTTAATTACCCTCGGATACAAATAGTTGGTCCCCTAATGTAATGGCAGATGCTCTAGATACGCCTATTGACTCAGGCTACGTTAATAAACATAAACTAAGTATATTGTAGATATCGGCTCTATTATTAATTAATGGAATTGATTGGATTCTGTTGGAAACTAACGACCAAATAAGGAAACAATTTGCAATCCGATCACGGATAAACAAATTAATTAAGTACTGTATATATGACAAAAACAAACAATTTATATTTACCTATTAATTAAAATACCTTCTAAGATGCTCAAAAACTATTAAAAAATAAAATAATTAAAATAAAAGACCCTGCAATTGATTTAAATTCAAATTATATTTTCTCAGGGCTAGAGCATTAGCTACCAAAGCTCAAAGGTTCGAATCCCATCTCATGCGACAAAAATTTATTTCAATTAGATGGTCTATCAATCCAATTGAAATAAATAGAGACGGGATCTAAATGACTTTCAATCACGAAAAGACCTTAAATCAAATTAAAAAAAAAAAAAATAGTTTTTCAATTTTTTTAATATTGAAGGAGATATGGAAGCAGAGGCAGCCAAAAATAAAATAGTCTGAATGCTTAACCAATCAGCCGGAGACGTTTCGGTTTATTTACTATAAACCATCTTCAGTCCTTTAATTGGTATATTTATACTCAGAGTTAGTCAGGTGAAAATTAATATACATTGTTGTAAAATAGAATACTATTGTTCACTTATGTATATAATGAAAATTGGGCTTTGATGAATTTGATGGTTGTGTGTGTGAGTTTCAAATATATATATCTATATATATAAAAATGAAATGGGAAAAATGTATGTATGTATGTAAATATGTATGTATATGTTCTATAGAAATCCACAATTTTCAATTAATCCATTTGAAATTAAGTACACATATAGTACATGGACCAGGGAGTAACGTACTAATAATTTGAATCTCTTAAATATTTTGGAAAATTAATTATAATCAAATTTCTTCAATATGGGAACACAAAATCAACAAGTTGGCTAGAAATTAGAGAGCGTCCTATGTGCTGTGTGAACCAGCTTCCTACCTGACTATGGGCTGGGGGTGGGGGCTACGCAGCAGTTGAAAAGCGAAGAGAGGACGCAGGTGACTGACCCTTTAAACAGTCATAAACAGACCCTTTTGTGCTGTGCCCAATCGGTCAAAGTGGTTTCATGTGTCGCTTGAATATAAGATACTTCCTTAACATCTTATCACTTGCATTGCAACAATCGGGAATAAACTTGCTCGCCGAAGGTGAGCAAGGGGTCCAGGGGGCGCAGCCCCCTGTCTAGGCGGAAAGCCCGCCGAAGGCGGGCTTTGCGACTAGTATATATATATATATATATATATATAGAGAGAGAGAGAGAGAGAGAGAGAGTTTGAAACTCACACACACAACCATCAAATTCATCAAAGCCCAATTTTCATTATATACATAAGTGAACAATAGTATTCTATTTTACAACAATGTATATTAATTTTCACCTGACTAACTCTGAGTATAAATATACCAATTAA
>JAKCPI010013734.1:0-18936 GCA_023213315.1 Euborellia annulipes
AAATGTATAATTAATCACCCCAGAAATTCCGAACTCATTTCGGAAATAGGCAAGAAGAGATTTCTAATTTCCTCTCATGTGACTTAGCAAAGAACAGAATAAGGAAGATTATCAATTTTCGGGTGTCTGGTACCATCTTAAATTCAAGTAGAAAATTTACATTTTATGTTAATCACGTCCGTATTTGAAAATGTGCTAATTATTGGCAAAAGGGCTGTGCTTTCATTCAATTGTTTGCTTAGAGAAGAAAGCTGTGAATATATCCAAAGAAGGAAGAGTTTCAATTCACTTAATAAGAAATACTTTTTTACAATTTAGAGATTTAAATAAACTATTACTTATAACGATATGGTATTGAGTTAACCTCTCGACTGGCTCAGGCTCCAACGTTCATATTTGATCAATTTTTCAATAAAAATTATGGCTCCACTAAAATAAATTCGATCTTTATGAATTTATAAAAAACGAATCAAGTTTAATTAAATTAAATCAAATATTGGATTTGATATAATATTGTATATCAAATAATTCTTTTATAAATTTATTTTTGAATTTAAGTGAATAATAACACTAGTCAACAAAAATGAACTTTTTTACTCAAGAGAATAAAGATATGAAATTCTCAAGTATTTTTCATACTGAATTGAAATATCATTTCAGTTTTTCCCATCATTTAGTTTTAGAGATATAGAGCAAAATAGATTTTGATAGAAAAATGTGCTCTAAAACGGCTTTATTTAGAATGTTCAAATTATTTTCCCGTAAAAATATACAGATAGTTAGAATACATATAAATTTAAAGTTTCATCCAATCGGAGGTCATTTAGACGTGCCGCAAAAGGCTTAAAGTTTTTAAAAAATCAAAATTTTCAAGATTTTTTTTGCTTTTGGTCGCCCCTAATACAATTTTAGATATCCCTGAATGCAACAGACTTATATGTACGATATTCTATAGTTCTTTGGCTTTCTAAAAAATCACTCATTCGTAAAATTCTGTTAATTATTAACGAAATTATGAATAAAAAACATCAGCAAAAGAAAAAACACAAGTACAGTCTCTGATCGAAAAAAAAATAAAATAAAAAAAAAAAAGATTTTTAAAAAAATGCTTTTATTTAAATTGAACTAAAAAGAGAGAAATAAGAAAGAAATAATTTAATTGTTCTTGTTAAATTTTTTTTAATATATGACTTAAAATAAAAGCGTGGGGCGCTTCGAAGTGATTCCGAGGCTCGCGCCCCACGCTTTTTTATTTTAAGTCATAAATATTAAAAAATTTTAACAAGAACTGAATTAAGTTATTTCTTCCTTATTTCTCTCGCTTTTTAGTTCAATTTAAATAAAAGCATTTTTTTAAAAATCTTTTTTTATGTACTTTTTATTTTAAGCTTTTAGTCTTTTTAGTCTTATCAAAAATCATCAATATGATAAAGTACCACATTAGTTTGGCCTGTATTGATTTGGTTCAATTGAAAAATTATTCATTATCATAAAAAAATGACTCGTAAATATCAAAATTCAAAACTATAGTTAATAGGGCCTTATTTGCGTGAGGCTTCAAATAAAGTACCACATTAGTTTGGTCTATTTTGATCAAAACCACCATATAGTGGCGTCATCAAAAATGACTCTTAAGTATTACATTTCACACCTCTAGCCCATCGGGAAGTCTTGAAATTACATTAATTCGCGAAGGGTTTCAAATAAACTACCACATTAGTTTGGTCTATTTTGATCAAAACCACCATATAGTGGCGTCATCAAAAATGACTCTTAAGTATTACATTTCACACCTCTAGCCCATCGGGAAGTCTTTTGAAATTACATTAATTCACGAAGGGTTTCAAATAAAGTACCACATTAGTTTGGTCTATTTTGATCAAAACCACCATATAGTGGCGTCATCAAAAATGACTCTTAAGTATTACATTTCACACCTCTAGCCCATCGGGAAGTCTTTTGAAATTACATTAATTCGCGAAGGGTTTCAAACAAAGTACCACATTAGTTTGGTCTATTTTGATCAAAACCACCATATAGTGGCGTCAGCAAAAATGACTCTTAAGTATTACATTTCACACCTCTAGCCCATCGGGAAGTCTTTTGAAATTACATTAATTCACGAAGGGTTTCAAATAAAGTACCACATTAGTTTGGTCTATTTTGATCAAAACCACCATATAGTGGCGTCAGCAAAAATGACTCTTAAGTATTACATTTCACACCTCTAGCCCATCGGGAAGTCTTTTGAAATTACATTAATTCACGAAGGGTTTCAAATAAAGTACCACATTAGTTTGGTCCATTTTGGTAAAACCAAACTCACAATTTGCGTCATCAAAAATGACTCTTAAATATCAAATTTCACACCTCTAGCTCATCGGGAAGTGTCCTTAACAAAGCCATAAAGTTGGTGACCTTGAAAGAGTAAGTTAAATAAAAGCATTTAAAAATGGACTTCTTTTTCTTTTACAAGTATAAAGAAAATATGAGATTCTAGAAATATTTTTTTTTAAGTAATATTTAATAAAGTTAGTGCCCGGGAACCTATGCTCAAAGAGGATACATTAGCTTCTCGTGGATGGGGGTTCGCTTTTTAATTCAATAGAAGTCCATTTTTTTCGACCAGTGACTGTACTTGTGTTTTTTCTTTGCTGACGTTTTTGTTCATAATTTCGTTAATAATTAACAGAATTTTACAAATTTTTAGAAAGCCAAAGAACTATAGAATATCATTAAATATATGTTTTTTGCATCCAGGGATATCTAAAATTGTATTAGGGGTGACCAAAGCAAAAAAAATCTTGAAAATTTCGATTTTTTAAAACTTTAAGCCCTTTGCGGCGCGTCTAAATGACCTCCGATTGGGCTGAAACTTAAAATTTATATGTATTCTAACTATTTGTATATTTTTACGGGATGCTGCGTTAAAAATAATTTGAACATTCTAAATAAAAGCCGTTTTAGAGCACATTTTCTATCAAAATCTATTTTGCTCTATATCTATATCTCTAAAACTGTGGCTGATGGAAAAATTCTAACTACCTGATCTAACTAACTAACTATCTGAATTCAGATTGAAAAAATGCACTAGGTTCACTATTCAGATTTCTTGTGAAAAAAACCTTGTCGACTAGTGTAATCTCAAACACACATGAATTTCATTGAAAATATTGAAGGGGACTTAGTAGCTATGTCGACACAATCAGGCAATAGTTAACGAAATGATGTCCGCAGGGGATCTCGAACAGGCCCTCAGCAGGTGGCGTCAACGAGAGTTTCGGCCACTTCTCGAGGCTTCTTCAGAGTTGTCTTCTCTCTCTTATTTAGAAAAATAAAAAAAAATTGAAACCTCTCAGGAGATGAGCTATTTGGCGATAGGCCTTACTGTTTGGACTGACTGGTCTTTGTTGAAAAAACAATGATGTCATATACATATGCGTATGGTATAGAGAGAGAGTCTAACACGTAGCTGACCGTTCCTCCCCTTTGGAGGTTCGGAAGGAGGAAGGAGTTTTTGCTATTGGGCTTTTATAGCCTCGGCTTTCACCCCCCCTCTCCCCCTCTCTCTCTCTCTCTCGTGTGTGTGTGTGTGTTTATTTTGATTTGAAATATTCAAATTCTTTATTCTAATTGCCATTAAGATGATTTAAACAAAATATTTATAAATTCATGAAATAAAAATAATAAAATTATAAAATACAATAGTATGTTAGAGGGAGAGAGTATGGAGAAAATGCTGTTTTATTTCTCCCGGTACAACAATCTTTTATCTCTTTATTTTTTATGTTCTTGGCTAGTAGAGATTTTTCACTGGCTTAAACTGTCTAAAGAGTTGTGTAATTTTATTCGTCTCCAATTTATTTTTTTATTTTATTAAAACTTTTTAATTATATAATAGAAAGATGAGAAAGTACTGGTAAGGTTTTAGACATTTTACTGATTTTTGTTTTGCATAGTTTTTCTAATTAACCTGTTGATCGGAGATGCCTGTAGTAAATTTTTTATTAATTAGAAAAGATCTAATAATTTTGTAGAGGGACACATGAACCTTGTAATTCACTATAACAACTTGAAGTGGACTTAATAAGTTAAAACCCTCTCTCCTTGAAGTAGTTATAATAAATTTCTGATTAATTCAGTTCTTATAGAAATAGAAATCAGTTTCTCTTATCTTGTTTGTAGCTTCATTGATTATCAGAATCATCTCTCAAATCTCAATTGTTTCTGTCAAGGGTTCAATCAATAGCACATTCAACAATAGTAAAGGACGTGGGGGGGGGGACGAATGGCAAAAAGTCATCCTCACCTCAACTAGTAACACCACAATTCTCTGGCTTGACAAAGATACTCGAAAGCTCCCAAGTGAGAAATCCAAACGAATAAATGGAAACTGCTCTCAAGACTCGCTGTTTTTGCTTGAAAAAAATGTTTCGAGCCAAGAAAATATTAATAAATGATGATTTTAGTGTAAGAAACTTAATGGACTTTCAGAAAATGATTCAGGACTGTTTTTTTTCTTGTTGTTGATTTTTACTTTTTTTTTTGTTATTTAAGGTGGATTCACACCGAACGTTTTTGCAAACAGGAAGGCTACCTTGCATAGTTGTTTGCGAGGTGTTGCGAGTTTCTAAGCGGGGCCCGGAGTGTGTTGCCGTCACACGAGGCATGATGCAGCCAGTGAAGCTTTTAAACATATTGCTTCTTATTTTTTACGCAGTAAAGCGCCCCAAGGAATTTTTTTTTTTTTTTATGTGTCAAAAATATATAAATATTGATTAAAATAATTCCAATTATGTTAACAAATATTGTTGTATCCATCTATTAGAGCCATAATCTCATTCGGAGTCATGGGCGTAGCCAGGGGGAGGCAGGAGGGGGGAGGGGCGTTGACCCCCCCGGCTTGTCCTAAAAATTAAAAACAAACAAATATATTTTTCTCATAGGGAATTTTTTTTAACGCCCCAATCCATTACATTAATTTAATTTTTTTTTTTTTTTTTTCTAAATAAATAATTAATAATCTATGTATATATTAATTGCAACCCCTTCTCCTCTCGCCCTAACGAGGCGTTGCCCTTCCCCCCTAACAAGATGTTTGGCTACGCCCATGTTAGGAGTCCATTTAATGCATTCGTTTTTTTTTCTGTTGCCATTTTAATATCTGGCAAATCTCTAGATTGAAGCTTAAAAGTGCGATCACACCGATCTTTTAAAAATATTATATTTGAGGAGGCTCGTGGCTAATCGGATAAGCTGCGGATTACGAACTAGAGTTGCTATACAACTCGGGCTCAAATCCCACTTGCCGTGGAATTTTCAAATATTGCCAATGTCTCCTCCGTCTCTCTGTAATTGGAGTTTGTCTCTGTTGAGAGATGTGGAAATTAAAAAAAAAAAAAAAAAAAAAAAAAATATATATATATATATATATATATGGGGCATTCCACGCCAACTCGACCACTTCTGAACCCGACCATTTTTGATTTGGCTGAAAGTTTGTCATCTTTTTGTACCCTATTGAAAACGTGTTTGAGAATTTTTTTCAGATTTTACGACCCAGCCAAAAAAAAGTTATAGCATTTTCAAAAAACATCGATTTTTTTTTTTAAATAACCGTAAAACTGTCAAAAATTAACTTATCGGGACGATTTTTTTTTTGAAATTTTTGTCTTTAAATGTACTTTTCAGAAAAAAATATGACAAAATTTTACAGATTCATCTTGAACGTTTTTTTTGACATTTTCGTAAAAAAACAAAAATTTCGGGATGAATGACACTTTTTTTTTTAATTTTTTTTTTTTTATAAAAAACTTTGATTTTTTCTACAATTGCTCTGAAAATTTCAGAGTGGGATTATTTCGCTTTCTATTTTTTTTTTTTTTTTGAAAAAAAAAAAATTTTTTTCTCCGCTTATTTATCATGATGGTGCTCTTAAATTCTTCCAGGACTGTCCGAGATTCTAGAAAATTGAAGAAAAATAATAATAATAATAGTTAGGGGTGATGAAAATCGAGAAAATTCCATTTATCCTGAAAAAATTAAAAATTAGTTGTGTATTCAACTACTGAAGAATTTGAAGCGTCAAGTAAATGTTTAGAAACATGGGCGTAACTAGGGGGTGCCGGGGAGGCCTGCCCCCCTCCAGAAAGCTCCTTGCCCCAAGAAAAATTAAAGGGGGTCATGGGACCAGCCCTCTTCCGGTGGGCCTGGAAAGCCCCATATTTTCTCAATTTTTCTTGGGGCAAAGAGCTTTCTGGGGAGAGCCAGGCCCCCTGGCACTCCCCTAGTTACGCCCATGTTTCTAAGCATTTACTTGACGCTTCAAATTCTTCAGTAGTTGAATACACAACTAATTTTTAATTTTTTCAGGATAAATGGAATTTTCTCGATTTTCATCACCCCTAACTATTATTATTATTATTTTTCTTCAATTTTCTAGAATCTCGGACAGTCCTGGAAGAATTTAAGAGCACCATCATGATAAATAAGCGGAGAAAAAAAAATTTTTTTTTTTCAAAAATAAAAAAAAAATAGAAAGCGAAATAATCCCACTCTGAAATTTTCAGAGCAATTGTAGAAAAATCAAAGTTTTTTATAAAAAAAAAAAATTAAAAAAAAAAGTGTCATTCATTCCGAAATTTTTGTTTTTTTACGAAAATGTCAAAAAAAACGTTCAAGATGAATCTGTAAAATTTTTTCATATTTTTTTCTGAAAAGTACATTTAAAGACAAAAATTTCAAAAAAAAAATCGTCCCGATAAGTTAATTTTTGACAGTTTTACGGTTATTTAAAAAAAAAAATCGATGTTTTTTGAAAATGCTATAACTTTTTTTTGGCTGGGTCGTAAAATCTGAAAAAATTCTCAAACACGTTTTCAATAGGGTACAAAAGATGACAAACTTTCAGCCAAATCAAAAATGGTCGGGTTCAGAAGTGGTCGAGTTGGCGTGGAATGCCCCATATATACATATACAGGGATGGGCAAGTTACTCGATTTTGAGTAACGAGATACAAAATACCAATTACTTCAGATTTTTGTTTTGTAACGAAATACAAGATACCAGTTACGTATTTCAAATACATTGAAAATACCAATTACAAACAAATTTTTCCTTGGCTAAGGGCCAAACAAACACAATTTAATACAATAACAAAAAAAAAAAAAAAAAAGAAATGTATGTCCATTAACAATCAACATGTACAGTGAGGGACAATATTAAGTCCCACCCATGAGTTTTCTACTTGTGATTATTTCATTGTTTAAAAAAAAAAAATATTATATATTTTTTAATGGAAATGTTCATGGTTCATAACTAGAAAATTTCCAATAAAGATTTTCATTTTCTTTTATAAAAACAATTAAATAATCACAAGTAGATAACACATGGGACTTAATTTTTCCGATTTTTCAACGTTGAGGTGAAACACTTCTCTTCAAAATAATCTTGACAAATCCATTTGTTTTTAAAAAGATTTATATTATTAACAGCAATAGGCATAAATTTCTTGATTGCATCTTCCCACATTTTTGCTCTGCAAATAATATTTATATTTATTAATTAGTTAAATTAAACGTTAAAAAAAGTTTAATTCTCATTTAAGGAAAATTAAATTTCACTTATAACCACGGGCCTAAATAGATTTAGAAAAAAAAAAAACATTTCACTTACCTTTCATTAGCTGGAAAACGAAAATGAGATCTATTTTCCTGGTTTTCATTTCCACATAGGATACATAATCTTCGAATGGACATCTTTGTTATATAAGGCTAAATTGAAAAAAAAAAATAATAATAATAAAAATTGATGAGTTTTGTTTTCTGGAGAAAAAACCAGTTAGCAGATTTTAGTTTGAAGGGAGTCGATATCGGTGATATGTTAACTTATCAAGCTTCGAAATCAGACTAGGAACCGACCGAATATTCGGTTTCGGCCAGTTTCGGCCAAAAATCATGGTTTCGGCCGTAGTTTCGGTTTCGGCCAAAAAGTGGCCGAAACCAGAGTCTGAAAAAATGGGATGAGACTCGCATGCAAAAAAAAAAGGTCAAATGATTTGCAATTGAGGGAAAAAAAAATTTAGTCTCCCTAAAAAAAGGTAAAATGATTTTCACGGGAGGAAAAAAAAAATTCAAAAAAAAAAGGTAAAATGAAAAAAAAATTTTATAGGAAATACAAGTTTCGGTTTCGGTTACGGTTTCGGCCGAAACTAAGGTTGAGGCCGAATATTCGGTTTCGGTTTCGGCTGAAAATCTTGTTTCGGTCGGACCCTAAATCAGACTAATTCAGGACTAACTTCGTGTTTTTGAATTTTTGCACAAACTGGCAGTGAGTGCGCTAGTGTCGCACTGTTTCCAGCAAAACGGCTAGCCTTCCCATCTGTATATCATTAATCTGTGGGCGAGGTAATAGTCGACCAGGGAGGCAGGGAGGGAAGCTTTGGAAAAAAAGTTGTCGCCTATCTGACGTCACAGCCGCCATTTTGAAAATATGAAAACATTGGATTTTCCATTGATCATAATGTTAATATATCATCAAATTTCGGGCCTTTTTTTGAAAAATAATGTGAGCAAAAATTTTCTTATGAAGGAAAAATTCTTAAAAAATTATTTTATTTCAACTGCAGGTCGTTTTGATATGCATATATGTATAAAAAAAATTAAATGTTGCGGCAATCATTCTCTTCCTAATGCTGTTGATTAGTCAATTAAAAAAAGAAATTATCATTAGTTTAATGGAAAAATGGTTACAAAAAATAAAATATAAACAAAAAATATATTTATTAATAAATTTGTTTAATTACCAAAAATATTAATTTATATAATATAAATCTCATAATGTTATTGTTCCAGCCAATATTAATAATAATTTTAAAAATTTCAAATATAACACAAATTGCAAAGTGTAGGGCAAGTCCCTAACAGATGGCGTATATTGTCCACAAAAATTGCGAATTTTATAGCCACAGCCCCATCCTGTCGGAGGGTCAGCCGAGGCTTTGCCCTGTCAGCAGCCAGCAGTCAGCAGCCTAGTCTCTGTCTTTGTAGCTACTTGAGAAGACCACGTCTCTCTCTCTCTCTCTCTCTCTCTCTCTCTTTGTTTGACCATTTGGCAAACAATTACATGGATTACATACAATTACGTGGACATATGAATTCAGGGGTAAAACATCACCCGAATTCGAACCATTCCTAGATCGGGGGAGCACAATAGATCTGATCTAGAAGGTCGCAGTGCAAAGAGAAGCCCCAGAACAACTAATCAATCAATCAAAGGCTTCGGACCCCGTAAAGGTCGCGACCCACAGTTTGAAAAACACTCATGTATACTATTTAAAGGATTGATGAAGAAAATCATTCTTTTAAAAGGGCTCGATGTTTAATAGGAAAAAAGTTATGAATCCCAGTTTTAATGTTTTTGAAACAAATGGAAAATGATTGAAAATTTTATTGAAGTTCTGAGGGTTTGAATTTGGTCTCTTGATCTCACTCATTATTTCCTAAAAATTCTAAATTTTCTAGTCTTAGAGAAAACAATTTATTAGACACTCGGTAGATTAATTAGATTTTATTTTTACCTGATTCGAATAAAAACCGCATTCATTCAATGAATCAATTTGCTTTGTAATCTAATAAGATATCGAATATAAAATCCGGAATTCAATTGGCTGGATTTTATTTCCACTCCCCACCAATTAGCTGATGGATTTATTTTTCATAAACTCGCCATTTATTCGCCAAGTCTGCTCTCTCTCTCTCTCTCTCTCTCCTCCCCCCTCCTTCTCCCTTTTATAGAAAGAGAAGCTCCATTATCTGAATTCCTTAGACTCTGGACGAGGGAGAAAATCATTTCTTAATTAATTTTTCAAATTTAACTTATTAATATTTCAATTTTTAAACGAATTCGACGAGAGAATAGGAAAGTCGCCTCCCTAAAGTGTTCCCTAGCTATAAAATGTGTTGGTTTCATGAATTATTATTTATGAAAATAACGGCCAACTTAGCTGACATATTAATAGACTTATATTTACGAAAAAATGATAAAAGATAGAAACCAAAGGTCACTTTATTCTCTGTGGATGACAGCCTTATTATCACTGAACAAGAAAGATTCATATATTGTTAGACGAACTAAACAATTTTCATCTGAGCTTGTCATTTATTAAGAAAAAAGAAAAGAAAATAAACTTCTTAGATATTACCATAATTTACTTAGGCTATAAGCTTATACGGTTTTCACTTCCAAGTATCGTGTAATATATCCCTACAGACAATCGGACCACCAGATATTACCATAATTAGATCCTACTGTAGAATGGTAAACTAATAACCACCTTATATACATCGCTATTTATTTCAAATGATTAGTAGCCAAATCAAATGAAATAAAATTTTTCTCGCTTGAGATGGGAAGCGGACCCGGGACCCTAGGCACGAGAAGCTATTAGCTGGCCATACACGAACGGTTATTTTTGACGGGTTTAACCCACGGGACTGACCTGTCGACCATGGCCTGTCTGTCGCCCACTAACGTGCAGGTCGCGACAGCCAACAAACCCACCCGAGGACTTCACCTGTACATGTGTGGTGTAAACCCGCGGTTTTTTTTCATTTCTCGCGGGCCTGAGACCTTTCATGCATGCTCGATAGGCGAGAGTGACGGGCGACGGGTTTTTTAACATAACCTTACATTCAGGCGGCCATTTTTATTAGATTTTAGTTTTTATCTCTGAATCTGTCTCTAATATATCATTATAACTAGAGACCGGACAAAAAAGCATAAAAAAATGGAAAAAAAGTGCTTAAAAAGCATGAAAATCTTGAATAAAAAGCTGTTAAATAAGCATAAAAGCTGAAAAAAGCATCTCATAAGCAACTTCTACTCAAACCAATGGAGGATACAAAGGGGGGGGGTAAGGGAGGTAATTAATTTTAATATAAAATTTTACAAATTAATACTTAAAAATTTTATTTGTATATATATTCTAGTAAACAAGTACAGAATGCAACTTTAAATTAACGAAAGTGTGCGGCCACTCCCACCAGATTACAACCCCCCCTGCGAGGGTCCGCCGCAGTCCGTCCCAAGTAGGGGGTCCAGGCGGGCCCGAGCCAGAGTAGGGAAGGGGCGATTTGCGCAGTTGCCGAAGGATTTGCTTTACATGAACGTTTTGCTGAATAATGTTTTGAATGATTTTTAAAAATATTATAGCCCTCGGGCTTGGCGTAGTTGGTAGCGCGCCTGCCTTGTATACCAATGGTCGAGGGTTCGGATCCCAGGCAGGTCCGATGATTTTATTTAAGTCATTTGGATACCAAATGGCTTGAATAAGAATGCCTGGACCAGAAAAATAACGAGTATCGTTTAAAGTTTTAAATGGATAAATTTTTTTCGGCGGGGGGGGGGGGGAGCCTGAACTCAAAAATTTTTTTTAACGAAATTATTTTAAAATTTTTTCCACTACTTTTGTTTATGCTGAACCAAAATTTTTCGCCCCGCGAATTTTTTTCCCGCCCGTGAAAATCATTTTACCTTTTTTTTAGAGATACGAAAATTTTGCCGCTCCGCGAAACATTTTCCCTTTTTTTTACAGGGCTATATTTTTTCTCACTGCGGGGCCGATCAAGCATTTCGGGGGGGGGGGGGCGAGATCCCCTAATGTCTGTATATCCCTATATATGCATTTGGAAAATTTGTGTGTGGGGGGGCGGGCCCCTCTCTTATATACGCCCCTTGTGTATGCGTGTGTGAATGGGAAAAAAGTGTTTTTTAATAAAAAAAAAAAAAAAATTATAAATATTCGTAAAATAAGTTAAAATAAGCATAAAAACTCAAAATAAGCAAAAAAAAGCATAAAAAATGCAATCTCAATACACTTAGTTTTTCGTAATTCGTGTAGAAATTAAATATCTCATGGTTGCTTATAAAATTGAGCAATAAGCATTTTGCTTAAAATTCGGTCTCTAATTATAACCTATAAAATCAATGTAAAATAATTAAAATAAATTAATAAATATAATATAATTATAATAATAAATATAATTATTATAATATAATATAGTATAATTATAATAATTATATTTATTATTATAATTATAATTTTATTGATTATAATATATATGCGGGTTCCTCATAGTAGATTGCTGCGCAAACTTGAAGAGCTGGGCATAACCGGCAAACTGCTACGGTGGATCGAAGAATACCTCTCTTGCAGAACGTTTAAAGTTCGGATTGGCGAAGTTGTGTCGTCAGCAAGACCGGTTGTCAGTGGTGTTCCCCAAGGGTCTGTCTTGGGACCCATCTTATTTATATTATATACAAGCGACATAGGTAGAACTCTAAACTCACAATGGAACTGTTATGCAGATGACACAAAAATGTTTGCAAACCCGTTAACAGATCACCTGAGCCTTGTGGAGGATCTACAAAAGATAAAAAACTGGTCAGAGAAGTGGCTCCTTCCATTAAATGTAAATAAATGTAAAGTCCTTCACCTAGGGAAAAACAACCCAAACCTCGAATATGTCATTGGGGACCACACAATCCAGCAGACGGACTCTGAAGTGGACCTGGGAGTGGTCATATCCAAGGACCTGAAATGGGAGAAACAAGTTTGAGCTGTTTCAAAAAGAGCAAACACCTCTGTTTATCTACTCCAGAAGGCGTTTAACATAAAAAACAAAGACCTCATAAAAATTGCCTATACTAGCTATGTGAGACCTATACTGGAGTACGCCAACGTAGTCTGGTCGCCGTACTATAAAAAGGATATAGAACGCCTGGAGAGGGTGCAGAGGAAAATGACCAAAATCCCCAAAGAGCTAAAAACCCACACTTACGAAGAACGCTGCCAAAAAATAGGAATCCCAACTCTGCAACAACAAAGAGAGAGAGGTGACCTCATCGAGACGTTCAAAATATTAAATGGACTCTATCGTATCGACAACAAGAGTATGTTCACCAGGTCGAACAGTGAGCGTCTAAGAGGTCACTCATTCAAACGCAAAGGAGAGGACACGCATAGGCCAGAGAAGTCACTTCCTCACAAACAGAGTGGTGCCTGCCTGGAATAGGCTTCCCGAAGAAGCAGTCAGTGCCCTTAATTTGAATGTTTTCAAAAACAGACTAAATTAAAACAAAATTGATATTAATAAGAAATCTATGTCATGTCACTGTATCTAAATTATTCCTAAATTATTAAAATTGAGTATTGGGGTTGATGTAAGGAGATGAGTAATAAAATAAAATGTATTGTAATGTTTTGAATGTAAAAAAAAATATAACCTGTACAAAATGGGATTATCAGCTTTATTGCTGCTGCCTTAAATAAATAAATAAATAAATAATTATAATAATAATAAACAATTATAATTATAATAATAAATATAATTATTATAATTATAATATAATAGACATATAGTATAATTATCATAATTATATTTATTATTATAATTATTAATTTATTTTAATTATTTTGAATTGATTTTATAGGTTATAGTCGCAAAGCCCGCCTTCGGCGGGCTTTCCGCCTAGCCAGGGGGCTGCGCCCCTGGACCCCTTGCTCGCCTTCGGCGAGCAAGTTTATTCCCAATTTGGGATATTTCTTGTTGCAATGCAAGTGTTAAGATGTTAAGGAAGGATCTTATATTCAAGCGAGGCGAGGGTACCTATTGGGAACAGCACAAAAGGGTCTGTTTATGACTAGGGCTCGGATTTATAGGCACTAAAAATCTTTAAAATAGGCAGGCAACTAAGCACTAAAAATTATTAAAATAGGCACTTAAAAAGGCATTTATTGTAGAAATAGGCACTAAAAAAGGCACTTAAAAGGTATTACTTAAGAAATAATATAAAAAAATTTAAAAAATTGATGTCTTATTTTTGGTAATTTGGTGTGACTGGTCGCATAGCACACAATTTTTTCTTAATTTCGGTAATTCTGTACTTGTTTGCCAGAATATAAATACAAATCAAATTTTTAAGTACTAATTTTTAAAATTTTACATTTAAAATAAATTTTTTTTTTTTTTAAAGTTTTTTTTTTTTCAAATCTCGGGAGGGGAGGGGAGTGGGTAATTACCCCCTTTATTCCCCCCCCCCTTGAAATATTTTCTTGATAATTCAAAAAAATTTTAAATTTAGGCTATGTATAGCTCGTAAAAAATTGAAATTGGCTATTTGAACTTAAAATAGGCACTAAAAAAGGCATTTATAGATGAAATAGGCACTAAAACCCAGAATCAGCCAAAATAGGCATTATAGGCACTAACGAATGCCTCTTATTTTATTCAGAATTTCATGAAACGTATACATATCATATTGGCCTAAATTTTAAGCCATAAATTAAAAAAAAGGCAAATAGGGCGAAATCCGAGCCCTATTTATGACTGTTTAAAGGGTCAGTCACCTCTCTTCGTTTTTCAACTGCTGCGTAGCCCCCACCCCCAGCCCATAGTCAGGTAGGAAGCTGGTTCACACAGCATAAAGGACGCTCTCTAATTTCTAGCCAATTTGTTGATTTTCTGTTCCCATATTGAAGAAATTTGATTATAATTAATTTTCCAAAACATTTAAGAGATTCAAATTATTACTACGTTACTCCCAGAGCCATGTATTATAGGTGTACTTAATTTCAAATGGTTTCATTGAAAATTGTGGATTTCTATAGAACATATACATACATATTTACATACATACATACATTTTTCCCATTTCATTTTTATATATATAGATAATTAGAGACCGGATTTTAAGCAAATGCCTATTGCTGAATTTTATAAGCAACCATTAGATATTTAATTTCTACACGAATTACGAAAAACTAAGTGCATTGAGATTGCATTTTTTATGCTTTTTTTGCTTATTTTGAGTTTTTATGCTTTTTTTCCCTTATTTTAACTTATTTTACGAATATTTATAATTTTTTTTTTTTTATTAAAAAACACTTTTTTCCATTCACACACGCATACACAAGGAGCGTACATAACGCGGAGGGGCCCGCCCCCCCCCCCCACAAATTTTCCAAATGCCATATATATAGGCATATACAGATATTAGGGAATCTCGGCCCCCCGAAATGTTTGATCGACCCCGCAGTGGGAAAAAATATAGCCCTGTAAAAAAAAGGGAAAATGTTTCGCGGAGCGGCAAAATTTTCTTTCGTATCTCTAAAAAAAAAAAAGGTAAAATGATTTTCACGGGCGGGAAAAAATTTTTTCCGCGGCGCGGAAAACTTTGGTTCCGCAAAAACAAAAGTGGTGGAAAAAATTTAGTTTCGTTAAAAAAAATTTTTGAGTTCAGCCCCCCTCCCCTCCGAAAAAAATTTCTATATAAGCCCCTGGCTTACACACAGTCTTTTCAGCAACTTGTTAGGCCATTTAAAACTTTAAACGATACTCGTTATTTTTCTGGTTCAGGCATTCTTATTCAAGCCATTTGGTGTCCAAATGGCTTAAACAAAATCATCTGACTGCCTGTGATCCGAACCCTCGACCATTGGTATACAAGGCAGGCGCGCTACCAACTACGCCAAGCCCGAGGGCTATAATATTTTTAAAAATCATTCAAAACATTATTCAGCAAAACGTTCATGTAAAGCAAATCCTTCGGCAACTGCGCAAATCGCCACTTCCCTACTCTGGCTCGGGCCCGCCTGGACCCCCTACTTGGGGTGGACTGCGGCGGACCCTCGCAGGGGGGTAATCTGGTGGGAGTGGCCTCACACTTTCGTTAATTTAAAGTTGCATTCTGTACTTGTTTACTAGAATATATATACAAATAAAATGTTTAAGTATTATTTTTTAAAATTTTATATTAAAATTAATTATCTCCCTTACCCCCCCCCCCCCCCCCCCTTTGTATCCTCCATTGGTATGAGTAGAAGTTGCTTATGAGATGCTTTTTTTCAACTTTTATGCTTATTTAACAGCTTTTTATTCAAGATTTTTACGCTTTTTTAAGCACTTTTTTTCCATTTTTTTATGCTTTTTTGTCCGGTCTCTAGTTATAATGATATATCAGAAACAGATTCAGAGATAAAAACTAAAATCTAATAAAAATGTCCGGCTTAATGTTAGGTTATGTTGAAAAATTAAATTAAAATACCCCTGTCAATTTTAACTGAGGGTAGAGCTGGACGGTAAACCGGTTTACCGGTAAAAATTTTTTACCGAAAACGCGGTAACGAACATCTAATTCGGCGAGCAAATGCTTCAAATTTATTCTTGACAATGTTTGGAAATTTTTGCAATTGCTCGCCGAAGACTCAAAGTTTTAAATTTCCCTCTCTGACTTACCCCACCTCGGACTCTGACCAATCAGCGAGAGAGAGTGGTAAACACATTACATACACCGGAAGTGAATGCCTAGTGCTTTATATATTCTAGCAATGAAAATTAAAATTGTGAGGTTATTGACATTATATTAGATGAGAGTAAAGAAATTTGATGCTGTCGACGTTTTGGCCAATTATTCTGACCTTCATCAGACAGCAAAGGCGGATACAAGGAGTGGGGGTAAAGGGAGTAATTACAATACTCCCCCCCCCACCCCCGAAAAACTCTGGATTCGCCTATGGATGGCAGTGATCACTCTTGAGCCAGATGTCATCGGAATTTTTTGCAACCATGTCAGGAGTTGCCAAGACCCTCTAAAATCAAAGCAAAAAAAAATACCTGTTCTGTTGAAGTATACATAAATATCCAATTTCGTGAAGTTCTTTAGTCTTTCCTTTTCTACTCTGAGCAGAAAATAAAATGACGCCACTGCATGAAATTCTTCTCGTAAACTTGTTGTTTGTAAACAGAAAGCAAGAATTTGGTCTGTCATTGAAACTGTCATTGCTATTACTCACTTTAAAACATTACCAGGATCAATAATATTGTCTCCACAAATAAAATTTCTATTAGTAAGTGTGGCAGAAGAAAACCTACAAATTTCCTTTATCGTCACACCCATTTTTTATTTTTAATTAAACTTTGTGTCTCATAAAACACGAGTACTTGCGTATCAGCACGGCCATTCAATCCTACAATGGCTAGTTCATTTTTTGCCACCAGGTGAAGCCACGCCTCTCCCATAGATCCCAATAGCTTAATTTTAAATTATAATTTTCCAATACAAAGTTAACTAATTATTATGTTAGTGAAAAGTATCTAATGTTTTAATTGAGAGCTCTTTTTTTTATATATTGTAAATTTTTATTTGTAATTAAATATATAAATTTTTTTAATTGAATGTTTTGTGCAAGCTTGCTTTTAATTCACTTTAAGGTTGCACTGGGAGAAATGGGAAATATTTGTTGCTTATCTGGTGTAGATGTAGAATCTCCGATGAGTTGGTTGATGTGGGTCTGGAACGTGGCCCAAGGTTGGTGCTGTTCTCAAAATGCGAGACGAAGATCGGACAATATAGAGATGATTTTTTTTATAATTTTCACAAGCCAAACGGCATTAACTAGTTGATTAATTAGTGTGGCTGGACGACCAGGGAAGTTTGGGTCCAATCTTCTCATATGTTCATCGGTTCTGCGCCACGCCAAGCGTTTTCTTCTCCTCAACTTTTTCTTCTTCTCGCGTTATTTCTCCTCTTCTGGTTTGGGGAGGGGGGTTCACTTGGAGCATTTGGGAGTCCTTATTGGATCTCGCCACCACTTTTAAATTGAAGTCACTTTATAAAAAAAAATGTATTTGTGTGCGTGAAATCGCACTTTTCGAAATTTATAGAAATATGATATTCAAATTAAATATATTCTGTTTCAAAAATATCGACTCTTTACATATCTATAAAAATTATTAATTAAATTATTTATTATTATTATATATATTTTTTTATATTTTTATCGACCTTAAGTCAATATATACCGCAGCTTATTAGGAAATAGAAAATTTTCAAAATTTCATTAAAATAAGAAAAATAGAAAAAAATGAAAAAAAATTTAACTAACTTTTGGCAGTGATTGTACCACGATTTAAACTTCTGAACACAAAAATATTTAATTTTAATCTTTATAAATTCATTCAAATAAAAATTAAAACTATGGAAAAGCATTTATTTAAGAAAATTATGGGTAAAAAAATTATTCAATATTAATAATTCGTTGTTCTAAAATACACTGAAAACGTGACAACACTGTAAAATTCATACGTTGGCAGCTTAAGTTAATCTTAGGCTCTATTCACACGGGGATACTCAAATCTCGGATACTTGTCGACTAGTAGACTCGAGACTGGTAGCTTCGAGACTGTAGTTGCCTGTCATATTCACACGGCCGCTACTTAAATCGCGAGTATCCTATCAACATAGGCGTAGCCAGAAATTTTTGATGGGGGGTTTAGGATTATTTCTCCCCCCTCCTCCCCGACTAATGGGGCAGTATAAGGCCTCTAATGAAATATATGACTAGCCACTTACCCCACCCCTGAACCCCCCCTCGAGGTGGCTCGGGCCCGCCCTTTCTTAATTATGTGCCGCAATTTTTCAATCAACTCGTATCAGGCAATAAAAAATGCAACTCTCTTAATTTTATGTATATGGTCCTAAAATACCGAAGGGTCCGTCGATCTGTTTCGCCAGAGTCCCATCTAAGATCTCTTTAAGAAAAAAAAATAAAAAAATTTCTTTATATAATAATTTTTATTATTTTTCATTTGCGAGATTTAATCAATTTTAAGCGGCTTTAATTTTTTATAAAGCATAACAAAAATCAATTTTTTTCTATTGAAAAATTCTGAATTTTCTCGAATTTTTTGCGTTTTATTTAATTTTTTTTTTTTTTTAAGCTAGAGAAAATTATTATATTTTACTTTCTCCTACCCTATATATGAAATATATAGAGAGAAAAAGTATTTTGTATTATAGAGCTCAAATATCTAGTCATGGCTTGGGTCCAATGGGGGGTTTGAACCCCCAAAATCCCTCCCCGTGGCTACGCCTATG
>JAKCPI010013735.1:0-46697 GCA_023213315.1 Euborellia annulipes
CTTGCAACAATGGCGTTTGATTTAATTATACGAGGCTCCTTTCTTGGCTGCATTCCTCTTCATTCTTGTTTTTGAAAATATGTATGAGCCCTGAGCTATAAGTTTTGCCTGTTTTGCTTCAGATTTTTAAATTTTTATACATATAGATAAAAAGTATTTTAAAATTGATCCCATCCTTCAAGTTTTACTAACCCGCGCTTCGCTTCCGTTTATATAATGATAATTAGTAATTCGCAACTGATTCTTTACATATATTATATAAGTATATATATGTATATGTGTGTATACTCGGGCCAAAGCCCTTTGGGGTTCAGTCAGTCAGCCATCATGCATTCCACACACATTCACAAAAGAGAGAGACATGGACATACAAATACAAATTCACACAGACACATGGCACGCGGTGTGCATTAGAGATGGGGTGAGGAGGGAGAGGAAAGGGGGAGGGACCCGGACGAACAAAACGAGCCGGGGCAAAGTTTCACGCTCTAGTCCCGCTATATAAAGTCACTTGGCTGAGGTCTAAACGAACCCACACACACACTTAAAGGATGGGAGTGCACGTGCCTAGGTTCCCAATCAAGTTCAATAAAAAAAAATTCTGTCACCACATGAACATGACAAGAGATGAATCCGAAACTCTTTTTTTATGTGCGTTTTCTTTAATGGCCAAATGATATCAATACTTCTGCTAATTTATTTTTTGCTTGGGCAAAAAAATATTCTTGTTAAAGAGATCAGATTTATATGTAAGAAAAATAATGAGCATAATTGTATAGGTAATGTTTTCAGTTCAACTTATTTGTATAAATAATGCTGAACCCACGCCAATTGAGCAAAAACGTTTTGTAAACGTTTTTGATCGTGCCTAAAACTGTTTTTCTATGGGTCAACACACACCGAGGAGGCAAAACACAATTGGACATGATTCAACAACATTGAACAAAATGTTTTGCCATTGGGCGTTTTGCTCAATCGGTGTGCGTTGGCATTGAGCAAAACGTTCTGCTCTTGGACAAAATGTTTTATCCGAAAACGTTTTGCTCAATTGGTGTGAGTTCGACGCCTAAGACATTTTGCCAATAATCGTGGTTTATTATTTAGATTTATTAATAATGAAAAAAATATTGTACAGTAAAATATTATATAATAAATTTCGGGGGAGGGGGCTGACAACAGAGTAGAGCAACAATACCACAATCGTCACGGTTAAGCGATGCCAAAAGCGCGAAACCTTGGTGGGTGACTCCGGAGAATCAGCGTTTTGAACGTCCCCCGAGCCATCGATATTATTAATTTAAAATACTGTATATAAATTAAAATTAAAACCCTGATGGCCTCTGTTGCAAAAAAGGGAAATTAAAAAAAAAATCTTGACAATGAATTTTTGACATGAATCGAATACTTTCTCTCTAAACGAGTATATTTCATATATATGGTAAGAGAAAGTAAAATGATACATTCACTAGCAGCAGGGTTAGTAACCTTATAACATTATTTTTGTATTATTATTTTCTAAATAATAAACCACTAATTAATTTATGCCAAAATCTTTTTTTTTCTATTAATAATAATCGTGAAAGTCTAAATCATTTATTTGATTAATTTGCAAAGTTTCAGTCAGTCATTCTTTGGCCTTCATTAGGTGTAATATCACAATTAAATAATTTATTTAACAAATATTTCGGACCCCAATCAGTCTGGTAAGAAGAAAGAACAGCCACCAGAATACCAAGCAGCACTCAGCTTCTGTATTGGTAGCCCAAAATAGATAAGACTGTTGAACGCCCGCCGTAGCAAACGATAATTGAATTTTTCTCTTTTATTTACTAATGAGTTTGTAATAAGTCAATTAGAAATAACAACCGATATTAATTAAAATTAAATAAAAAAGATATTTCGTACAGCCAGCCTAACATCGTCCAGTGCATTAAATTATACCATATAATTACAAACACACTCACATTTAATATGATGCGCTGCCTTAGGCTTTCCGAAATATTTGCTGAATACAGTGGCGTACCGAGGGGGGGGGCGAGGGGGCGGTCCGCCCCAGGCCATGAGCCGGCATAGGCCCCCATATATTTATAAAAAAAAATTTAATGAAAATTTCCCTTTGAGAGGCCCCGGGGCCCTCAGGGCTCAAGTAAAAATGGAAAAATTTAGATAAAAAAAACAAAATTTAATGAAAATTTCTCTTTGAGAGGCCCCGGGGCCCTTAGGGCTCAAGTAAAAATGGAAAAATTTAGATAAAAAAAACAAAATTTAATGAAAATTTCTCTTTGAGAGGCCCCGGGGCCCTTAGGGCTCAAGTAAAAATGGAAAAATTTAGATAAAAAAAACAAAATTTAATGAAAATTTCTCTTTGAGAGGCCCCGGGGCCCTTAGGGCTCAAGTAAAAATGGAAAAATTTAGATAAAAAAAACAAAATTTAATGAAAATTTCTCTTTGAGAGGCCCCGGGGCCCTTAGGGCTCAAGTAAAAATGGAAAATTTAGATAAAAAAAAACAAAATTTAATGAAAATTTCTCTTTGAGAGGCCCCGGGGCCCTTAGGGCTCAAGTAAAAACAAAATTTAATGAAAATTTCCCTTTGAGAGGCCCCGGGGCCCTCAGGGCTCAAGTAAAAATGGAAAAATTTAGATAAAAAAAAAACAAAATTTAATGAAAATTTCTCTTTGAGAGGCCCCGGGGCCCTTAGGGCTCAAGTAAAAATGGAAAAATTTAGATAAAAAAAAGAAAATTTAATGAAAATTTCTCTTTGAGAGGCCCCGGGGCCCTCAGGGCTCAAGTAAAAATGGAAAAATTTAGATAAAAAAAACAAAATTTAATGAAAATTTCTCTTTGAGAGGCCCCGGGGCCCTTAGGGCTCAAGTAAAAATGGAAAATTTAGATAAAAAAAACAAAATTTAATGAAAATTTCTCTTTGAGAGGCCCCGGAGCCCTTAGGGCTCAAGTAAAAATGGAAAAATTTAGATAAAAAAAAACAAAATTTAATGAAAATTTCTCTTAGAGAGGCCTCGGGGCCCTTAGGGCTCAAGTAAAAACAAAATTTCCCTTTGAGAGGCCCCGGGGCCTTCAGGGCTCAAGTAAAAACAAAATTTAATGAAAATTTCCCTTTGAGAGGCCCCGGGGCCCTCAGGGTTCAAGTAAAAACAAAATTTAATGAAAATTTCCCTTTGAGAGGCCCCGGGGCCCTCAGGGCTCAAGTAAAAACAAAATTTAATGAAAATTTCTCTTTGAGAGGCCCCGGGGCCCTCAAGGCTCAAGTAAAAACAAAATTTAATGAAAATTTCTCTTTGAGAGGCCCCGGGGCCCTCAGGGCTCAAGTAAAAACAAAATTTAATCAAAATTTCCCTTTGAGAGGCCCCGGGGCCCTTAGGGTTCAGGGATATACGGTATTTTAAAAATATTTTTGTGTATGGAGGAGAAGGATATTTAAAGATGAGCAGCCCCCCAAAAAAAAAAATTCAATATAAGGCCCCCACTTCTAGTGCCGCCCCAGGCCCCCAACTGCCTCGGTACGCCTCTGGCTGAATAATTTATTTAATGCTGCTACTTGGTTTATTACAAAACATTAGTATAGAAAAGAAAAATTCAATTACTAATGCCTCGGCGGACGTTCAACAACCTTCTCCATCTGGGCTACCAATCCAGATGTTGAACGCTATTTGGCATTACTGTTATATCATCTTGCGAGACCGATTGGCGTACTAAATATTTGTTAAATGAATTATTTAATTGTGGAGAGCAAAATTCTCCTATATTTTTCCAAACAAATAAAAAGGCTCCTCTTTTGGCTCTCGTTAAAATTGTCAAAAACAGTTTTACCTCTGCTTCAAAATTATAAGAAGAGTATCTTTTTTGTGATGTTTAAGGATGGTTGCTTAGAATAAAGAGAGAGTCTATTTTGTTTTTAATCCACAGGGACAAAATATTATTCTCCATGGAAATCAAAATATTTTTGAAAATTTTAATTAAAATTTGACATATTAGTTTTGCATCATCGGACATGGTTGAAAAATGATTCAATTAAATAATAATAAAAAAAAAAAAAAATACATAGTACACCGTTTATAAATAAAGCATTTTTTTTTTGTTGTTTGGGTTCAAATCCCCGATGGATAGATACTATTTTAGATTAAAGTGGAAAGCATTAAAATAGAAAATTTTTTTTTTGATCACCAAATATAACGATTAAAAAAATATTTGAGAAAAAAATCAAAGACAGTTTTTTCAAAGAATTTATGAGTATTCTTCAAGGGCGGATCCAGAGGTGTTTTCGGGGGGGGGGGGTAATTGGTGTGATCGTCGCACAGCACACTATTTTTGTTGATTTCGGTAATTTAAAACGGGCATCTGAATACTTAGTTTGCAAGAATATAAATACGAGTATAGAGAGATTTTTCGTTTTTGTTTACCCACATTTTCACATTAAATTGAATTTCATTAAATTTTTTAATATAGTCCAAAGGAATTTTTCGTTGGCACTAGTAGAAAAATTTTTAAATTAAATTCTCATCTAATTTTAGATAAATAACTAACACTAGGTTAAGTTTCAAAAGATTTTTATTTTTAGCTTATGGGCATTTCGACGTTGATACTTCATCTTCAGAGCACTGGCACAAACTATTAGGGCTATATTTATTAATCTTTTATAATTAATAGTAATATTTGTCACAGTCTGAATGAAGTATTGCGAAAAAAAATTTTTTTTAAAAAAAAAAAAGTTAAAAATTTTTTTTTTATGGGGTGGATTGGCAACATTTAGGGTTTTAATCTTTTGTAGAGATTGTTAATAAATGTAATAGTTTGTGTCCCAGCTCTGAAGATGAAGTATTGACTTTGAAATGCTCATAAACTAAAAATAAAAATCTTTTGAAACTTAACCTAGTGTTATTTATTTATCTATAATTAGAGTAGAATTTAATTAAATTTATTGTTAAGAAATCCTTAATTCTATGAAGATCTATCTATTCCTAAATTTGTATTTCTTTAAAAATTTCTGAGGTAACGAAATGGGAATTCATCTCTCTCTAAAATTTGCCAAGGGCTGAACGTCTAAAAGCCTCTGGGACGGAAACCCAACCCTAAATTAAAATAAATCTATCATTCCATACCTCATCCAGAAAAGAATGAATGTTTGGGTAAAACTTGAAAGCTAAGAGTATATTACATATATATCCTTTATCCAGAAATATATACTGTACATTTATTCAAATGTCTAAGAAAATTTTAACATTTATTTTAAAATGAGTAAAAGTTTTAGATTACAGTATAGCGAGTTTGATAATTCAACTTTAATCAAAAGATGTTTTTTTTTTTTTTTTTTTGATATAATGAATGTTTTAGTTAGAAATGACTTAAATGACCAATTATTTTTGACCCGGGTGATGTCGGCTCGTTCGATAGGCAGGCAGGCTGTGGCTGTTGCTGCATAATGCAGTTGGCTAAGCCAAGGCAATAAGTGAACGTGTTGGGATACGTGTATATGTATACGTGTGAGTGTAAGTGTGGGTGTGCGTGGCGAGGCGTACGGTCGTAATGAGCACACGGTGTACCCGGGCGGCGCACTCGCCCTGTATGTGGGGGCGCCGGGCAGACAGCCGGCCCCGGCGGTTCCGCTAATGGGCCCCACCCGGGGCTCCCCTCCGGTCACGCCCTGACACACCACCACCAACACCATCACCCTCACATATACACCGTCTTTCACCTTACTCCACTATAAAAAAAAAATATCATTCATTCACTGAAAAAACATAAATGAATGTCAATGCAAAAAAGGTGTGGAAATTTATATATATGATCGTGATGAGTGCGCTAAATCTTTTTATTATAAATTCTATTAAAAAAAAAAAAAAAAAATTATTCTATAATTACTAGTTGAGAGATCTGAAAGGTGTTGTCACTTGTTAAATTAAGGGATGCGGAACCGAAACGTCACCTGTGTGGATTAAATAAATAAAGAAAAAAACTTTAGCTGCGTCTCTCATTTTTCTACCCTCTTAGGAATATAACAGCTATAAATAGTTTATATTTCGTTGCTGGAAGATAGGCAACCCAACAACCAGGCCTGTATTTGTTAAAACATATACATGTTACGATCTGGAAACTTAATAGTAAATTCATTAATCATTTGGGTTGTCTAAATTCCAGTCAGCAAACTCGAAAAGCAAATTTATTGCTTCTGATTTTCAAGCTCACAAATTCGGCGCTTAGTAAACATAAAAAATTTCATTATTTTTACCAATGAATACGAAAAAAAAAGATTATCGTGTACGAATATTAAATAAATTTATATTTAAAGATTTATAGCTGTTTATATTTTAGGATGCAGATAGAGTTAAAAAAGAGAGAATAGCTAGTGATATTTCTTTTTTGTTAGTATTCCCTTCTTGCTGACGTTTCAGAACCATCTTCACAGCATACGAGCTGTCAGTATGAATAATAAAGTTTTCATTGATTTAGATTTATATATAAAGTAATTATACATATCCGCTTCACGCTTAGCCGGGGAGTTTCGCCCCCCCCCCAACCCCCTCCACCTGGCTCGGGCCCGCCTGCTACCCTCTTTCTTTACTCTACCCTCAACCTAATAAATAAATTCAGAAAAGATCAAAAAAGATTTTATTAATAAGAAGGTAGAAGTGAGAGATGCTGCTAAGGTTATTTCTTTACTCATTTAATTCACACAGCTGACGTTTCGGTTCCGTGTTTGAACCATCCTCAGAGCTGGCGAAAAATCATTATGAAAGTGTCATAGTGGATTTTATACATTGTTGAAACAATAATCACTAGTTTTTTTTAATACCTTTAAAAAACATACCGGTACTTTTATTTATTAAACCATTTTTAAAAAAATAATTTGCGAATTTGCACTTTTTCAGGAATAAAGCTTACCAGGTATAGCAAATAGAAATATAATTGGCAATCAAAATTCATCCAATTTAATTGATCCAAATGATAATTGCGTAATTGCACAGATAGGAGTTTGTGGAACGAGGTAGATTCAAAATTTCAAATCATAAGGTTTTAATCGTGACTTTGCATCCCTTTTGCTCCTTTCACACACACACACATATGCATACAAACTACATGTGAAACAATTCCCATAGCCACAAGTGTACAAACATATGGAGGGGGGTGAAAGAGTAAAAGAGAGAGAGAGAAAGGATGGTAAGAGAGCAGAATCCCCGGGCGCAAACCTCCCTCCCTCCCCCTTTACACTCTCGTTCTCTTTCCAAGGCGATCCGTCCACGAAATTATCACCCGTCATAAACATAAAAATTTTCTACCTTTGGCAATAAATAAAATCATACAGCACTTGATATGCTTACGGAAACACATTAATTGAGAATAGAAAGGGGAGCATATCTTTTATACTCCTTCCTTTATAAACCATCAATGCTATTCAATTATTTAAGGATTCTTTTTATCAGTTCATTTTATAAATAAATGCATAGTGCGAGCGAGCCACCATAAGTTTGTATGGATGCTGTAAGAATTTTTTTTTTTAAATTTCTTTCCCCTGTTCGGTGTGACCAATAATTTTCATTACTCATTCACCAAATCTGAATCCTGAAATTTGTACAAGTTTCTTTTTTTTTTTTTTTTTTTTTTGAAAAATTATTTCTTAATCGAGGCAAATAGAACTGGCCTACCAGATGAGAAAATGTAGCTATATTTATTTTATTTGTAGGCTACATCTGACTTTTCGATAAATGTTGAAACCATCTTCAGAGCTGACAAAGTATTTATAAAAGTTTCAAAATGGATTTCATACATTATTAGAACCTTCTTCTTCAATATATACCCAGTATATATGTACCGATTGAATGCCTGATAATCATTCTGAGTATATATTTGTATTATATAACAAGAAGGTTCTAATTATGTATAAACTCCACTATGATTAATGTAGAAAATGGTTGTGTAGAATTCAATAACAGGAATGAATAGGAATAGCCTCGAGGCTCCCTACCTGGCGTTTAATTTAATAATAGATATATTATTAAATCAAACTCCTTTGTTGCAAGACGTTTCGGCCAATTTTACTGTGTCATCTTCAGTTGCATAAGAGTTTTTTTTTAGAAAATCAAGTTGTAAATCGTCTTTACATAAGCTAGTCTTAAACAATAGGCTATGTTTAAAAGAACAATGCATGAGTCTGATTTTCTTAATTCGCTTCTCAATCAGTCTCATCATATATATTTGAATTGTTATTTTATAACAATTGTATAAGACTAGCTTATGAACAGACGATTAACAACTCTATTTTCTAAAAAACTCTTATGCACCTGAAGATGGCATAATAAAATTGGCCGAAACGTCTTGCAACAAAGGAGTTTGATTTAATAATAGAGGGTTCCTAACTGGCTTTATTCTTCTTCATTCCTGTTATTAAAATCCACATGACACTTTTATAAAGACTTTTTGTCAGCTCTGAAGATGGTTCTATCATAGAACCGAAACGTCAGTTGTACAAATATAAAATATATATATAAAGAAAAACATAGCTGCATTGTCTCATCTGATACTGTCCTCGATTAATAAATATTACATCACAGCTATACAATTGCGTTTTACAAAAATTATTTCAAAATCGTCTCTAATGATTCATATATTTATTTATTCTTTTTTTTATATTTTTTGAAATCTATCCCTATTAATCCTTATCTGCCCCTAAATTGTTCGGACTCTTGTAAATATTTAGAAAACAAGAAAAATTGGAACGAATACCTACCAGTGAATACTACCTGCCTAGATATATTAAAATATAAATAAATAAAGGTTTTCGGTCTTTATCGATGTTATTGACTTTTTATTTAATCAACATAACAATGAGCAATTAATTATTTTAAATGACATTTGTAAAAATAAAATAAAATTATATCTATAAATTCCAGGGATCTCAAATTTGTTGAGAGGCGCCCCAAATTATCTAAAATTTCTCTAGATAAATTGATACCTAATTTATCGTCCGTAAACTTGATATTTAAGAACAACTTAGATTAAATTTTATTTCCTATTTCGGACAGTCCAGAATATAATTATTAAATAGCCTAATTTTAGTATATAGCTGCTGCGACGAATACACACAGAGAAATTATATACTATATTATATATTTTTAGGTGCTTAACACCAGTATTTGCTCAATAAATAATTGAATAAATGTACATTATTTCACAGACCTTGTTTGTCGGCTGCTGGCCATTCGTGAAAACCCAACTTGCACTGTTTATTTGTTCATTTTGAACAAACATTGCGGCGAAAATTACATACCTGAAAATAAAATTAAAAGACAATGTTAAAATTGATTATTTATTTAACCCATATATTAAAACAAGTCACACTATTAAAATTCTGATTTCAAAAATTAATAATTAATAATTAGAATTGGAGATATCAGCCAAATTGGGATTGTCCAGGTTAATAAAACTCCCAGGATAAGACGTTTCGGCCTGAATTTATTTGGCCATCTTCAGTTATCGGGAATAATGAATTATCTCTGAGCTTGGGCACAGGAACCATATAATTTTGTATGAAGCAAATAAACTTTATTATTGACTAGTCTGGTTTTATCACATGTGCACTTGCACTATGTGTATAATTCCCAATAACTGAAGATGGCCAAATAAATTCAGGCCGAAACGTCTTATCCTGGGAGTTTTATTAACCTGAACAATCCCAATTTGGCTGATATATCCAATTCTCCACTATAATCACATCACAGCCACAACCTCAAAAGCAAATACCTAATAAGTGTTAATTTAGTAATTAATAAAACCTTTAAAACAAATAACCTAGTGTTTAATTTGTATATTTTATATTATCTTTCAAAGAAAAACCTACTGTTGAAAGTTTAAAATTTGGTATCTTTAAATAAATAATGAAAAATTTGTGTATCTGTATTCTAGTAATACGCATCTTCTTACTAATGTGAGAAATAGACACTTGTTTAATAGCGAAATAAACAAGGTTTCTTCTTCTTTTCTTTTCGTTATTGGGTTCAACATTTCAAAATAAAGCTACAAAAAGGAAAAAGCACGGTTATTATTTAATTTAAAATTTTTGATACCAGTGGTTCCAGGGGGACGAGGGGAGAACAATTCATCAAGGGAGGCGATGCAATTTCTCGATATAGGTTCCTTAGATAAAAATAAAATATCAATAATAAAACATGAGGAGTCTTGATTAAATGATTTAAGCTTTCACGATTGTTATTATTTGTAATTACTTAACGTCTTTTTCGGTATCGGAGGCCATTTAGACCCCGCTCTCTTTTTAATTTGTTTAGATAGCCAATTCAGTTTGTATACATTTTATTATTAGTAATAACAAAGACACTTTTGATATAAATCATGGATTATTTTAGTTAATAATTAATAATAAAAATAGTTACTAAACCGTTGATACTGGCGGAAAAAGTATTTTTTTCTAGGTTAATTTGTATTATTATTTACTAACTAAAATAAACCACGATTTATTCAAAAAATGTCTTGGATCTTGCTTATTATAAGAATTCGGGAATCATATACCGATTCTGGTAAGCTTGGGACATGTAATTTAGAAAACCCCCCCGGGGCCCCCGGATAAGCACAATATCTCGCATCCTCCTATTATACTAATGAAATTAAAATTTCATTGCCTAGAGAAAGATCTTAAAAACTGCACGCCATCTACCAAGCAAGATTAGAACTGAGTCACAATTCTAGACGCCTGGTAGGGCTGCAACCTCTACCTTGTTGATAGTAATATTAATGTGCAAGTTGTGGCTGTAGATTTTGTTGTGGAGAATGTATGGAAGCAGAGACAGCCAAGAAAAAATGTCTGAATGCTTTTACCAATCAGCTGGAAACGTTTCGGTGCATTTATGAAGATGGTACATAATGGAACGTTTTCATCTTATTGTTAAAGACAATCAGAGCATTTTTCCTTGGCTGCCTCTGCTTCCATATAGCCTTCAATAGTTAATATTGCGCTATTAATATTAAGACAATAAACTCTTTTGAAGATTTGCATCATTTTTATCCACTATTATCTTCTCTTGTTTGTTTTATCCAAATAAAAGAATCTCTAATTCAGCCTGGCTGTATCTGTCGAGAGAAGGAGAGAAGGGAGGAGAAAGAGAAGAATGGTGTCCATGTCACCCCCACCCGTCACTTTGGTTTCGGGAACAGAAAGCAGAGCCGCAGGTGTTAATCGCATCGGGGTGACGGGGGCGAGAGAGCAGTTGCCACCATCAGCACCACCACCATCACCACTACTGCTACCACCACCATCCATTCAGTATTGCGCGTGCTCTAAACCCTGAGTGTTCGGCGGTGGGGTACGAGGGATGATCGATCTCTCATCCCCATTCCCATCCCCCATGGCAGTCAAAACCCGGCTGTCTCCCCCACTCTCCATCTTCTTGGGTTTTATCCTATCCTCTTCAAGCCAGAAGAAGAACAGAAGCAGCAACAACAAGAAAACAGGCAAACCACTCACCATACACCACCCACTCATATCCTAATTTACCAATAAAAATTTATTACAACACCCTTATGCTCGATTAAATTACAACAAATAACATTAAATATTGTCCCCACACTCTCCAGTTTCTTTTATTATGTAAAATAATCACCTGTTGAATTAACTAACACTTAATAAGATACGTTCCGGCAATGGGTTGAGGGTAATTATTATAATTATTTTTCTGGATTCGAACAACAACAACAACAACACGAGCTTATAATTAATTCATATTTATGCATGAGTTGAATATTAAAGTCATAAATAATATAAAATAGACAGTTTAACGCGAATTTTCCTCTTCTTTTAGTCATACAGACTACTGACACAGTATTATTTTCTTCTTAAAGTAGTCATAGTCAAAATTCGGCCCACCAAAGTTTTTTATGCGGCCAGGCCCTACATATTCAATTTAGTTTAAATTTAATTTATAGTCTATCGCCTGTTCTTGTCATTTAGATTTTACAACTATATTTTAGAGTAGAAGAAAAATTAATATATCGATGGCTTCCGCAAATGTTCAACAGCCTTCTTTTTCTAGCCTACCTAGCTAAGGGGTGAGCATTTCTCTTTTAACACGAAACAAAAATCGCTTAAAGTAAAGATTTCGCCGGTCTCGAACACTATGTCGGCAATGCGGTACCGAAAAAGGAAAGAAAAATATCGGAGAACAAGTAGAGGTAGCCAAAAAGAAAATATTCTCAATACTATAACAATTTTCCGGAGGCGTTTCGGTGCATTTATTAGTGCTCCATCCTCTCTAGTCCTTCCAACGTTATCATCACAGCCACCATATCGGATTTTTACTTTCTCTTATAAACTTATGAATGTTAATATATGCCTATATAGAGAAAGTATTGCGATCTTGTAAAATTTTGGATGATAGAAATACAGGCTCCCAAAAAAGTGAAAAAAAAAAGTTAACAAAACCTACTGTTAATTTATAGAAATATGATTTTACTGATAAATTGGCCTCAAGTGCCGAAAAGCAAAACAATATTAATATTTTCTGTTTAAAAAATGTTTTATGAAAAAACTATTTAAGATATTTTGCTAGTAAAAAAATAATTTATATCAAAAAAATGTTAATAACAATTTAACGTTGTATAATCTAAAGGTCTTGTCTAACAAGGTTCAGTGGTTCGCTTCCTGCAAGCAATAAAATTTATTAACTAGGTAGAGCTTTGTTTGAAAAAGGTGGAATTTTATCAATCAACACTCAAATAGACTTGATTAGACAGTTATTATAACCGTTTAAGATTGCAAATTTACGAGATGGGTTTGGGCGAAATTGCGCGCCCTGGACTCGAACTAGGTCCTCCACGCTTTCGCGGCAGGCGGACTACCTCCTCCTATCCTAGGTCGCCGGCCTAATAAAATTTATTTACATAAATGTTTTGTTCACAATACCAAGTTCCAAATTTACTATTCCATTTGAAATACATTTTTTTTAGAATTTCTCCCATTTTACTTTTGACAATAATTTTTTAATTATGCCGGTAAAATTACACTATAAAATTTATTTACTTCAAAAAGTAAATGGTTATAGTCAAATACAATTTATCGCTAATACCTAGATGACTTCCGATTGCTATAGACAAAAAGAGCTTAAAGCAATTATTTTAAAAACTACTCCAAGATTTATTTTATTAATATATACAGTGAAAATAATTCACTGGTCAGCCAATCAGAAATCTTTCTCTCTCCCTCTCTCCCTATGCCAATGTTCAACTCGCCTCTACATACACGACTAATGTATTAATCTAATCCTCTTTGAGACTGACTTATCGCCTCCAATTATATAGAGGTGTGAACACGAATCCTTTTTTATCCCTCATATTGAAAATAAACATAATAATAAAAACAAACAAAAAAAATCTGGCTGGACGCACAGCACACAACTTATATAGATAACGTAATCGAAAAATGTGTTCTGTGCTTGTCACGCCAGATTTTTTGTGCCGAGATATATTTAGTTTCCGCCGATATATCAGAATTATACAATTTATAAACATGGGAAAATATTTTTATTTTGTTCCCATGGCAACTATTTCTCCTATCTTTCCTATGAAGTACAAGAGTAAAGTGTGCTTCAAAAGATTACAAGGGAAAATTATTTAGAATATACATTTTAAAGAGGTCCAAAAAATAATTGATTCATGAATTTTAATCAAAATCGTTGGAGCGAATTTCAAGAAAATCGGAAAAAAACTGAAAAAGTACGTCAGTGAAGTACTAGTACTTTTTGGCCGATTTTGTCAAAAGCTTCGTGTCCCGTGCCAGAGCGGTGCCTAACTTAAATATAAAATTTCAACCTCCTAGCTCTACACACAGTGATTGAGTAAAAACGTTTTCGGACAAAGCGTTTTGTCCTAGGGCAAAACGTTTTGCTCAATGCCAACGCACACCAATTGAGCAAAACGCTCAATGGCAAAACATTTTGTTCAATAATGTCGAATCATGCTCTATTGTGTGATTTGACACATAGAAAAGCATTGAAAAAACAGGCACGATTTATATCACCTCAGAGCAATTTTCAAATTAATATTTGTACTTAATAATAATAATAAATGAAACTACAAATAAATTTATCATTTTGACATGGATGCTGTACAAATATTTATTTTCATTGAGATTTTGACCTAGAATTCTGGGACAATTAATTTAAAAATTGATTAGTGAGCAGGATGGGTTGCCGATCTTACAGGAATCAAACATACCAGGGTACACTAATTTATTTGCTCCAATTCCATTCGGTATGTTATAATTTAAATATATATATATATATATATATATATATATATATATAGGGCTTGGGTATAGGAGTCTTTGCAGCCAGGAAACTTTTATTTAAATGTTAATCATCGACGTTTCGGTCACAAATCACGACCATCTTCAGGACGATTAATTGTTAGAATTAACAATTCTAACAATCAATCGTCCTGAGGAAGGTCGTGATTTGCGACCGAAACGTCGACGATTAACAATTAAATAAAAGTTTTTTATTTAAGTCCTTGGCTGCAAAGTCTCCTCTACCCAATTCAAAGTCTACAGACTTCTCATCGCTATATATATAGGGCCTATACTAAATTTTTCTCGCTTGGGATGGGAAGCGAACCCGAGTCACGGGTCACGGGCTAACATATATTTATAATCCGAAAAATTTCAAAATACTGAGTTAGGTCACTCTGTTTTTCAACGCCTCATTTGGCACTCTATCAATACTTTAATTTCTAATCCTCTAAATTGAGTGATGATGATGAATGAAACGATCGAATTTCCAAGGTATTAAAATTCTCTGATAGTGTTAGTATGAATATTTGAATGTGGACAAGTGTATGTGTCTGTGTCTGTGTGTGTGTGTGGTCCAATAAAAAAAGACAGGGGAGTTTAATTGGCTGAGGTAGGTGAGTAGTCGCCTTGGCAGCTGACAGCCCGAAAGGCATTACTATTCAACTAAGCCAAGTGGCACGAAATCGTCCCGCGTTTTATGAGCTCCGAAGGGCCTTGGCTGGGGCCCTAGGCAAACGCCCTGCTTGTAGTCGGCATAATCTCAAAGGCAGAGAGAGAGAGAGAGAGAAAGAGAAAGATATATACACCAAAAGAGAGAAGGAGAGAGAAATGGAGAGAGGGCAGAATGTCACGGAGGGTGCTCGAGGCTAACTGGCAGTTTTGCGCCACCCTCACTCTATCTCTCTCTCTTTCTCTTTCTCATCCTTATACCACCCTCTCCCTATTCCCTATCTCGCTTTCTCTCTCACCCTTGTTCTTCTTTCTCTATCTGTCGCACAGATTGTCAGATTTGTTGGCAAAAATGAACCCCAACTACCTAGCTTAGTTATTGATTTGTACACTCATTATTAGAAAATAATCAATTTCAAAATCAATTTAGGTATTGAGCCCGGGGTAGAATAGAGCAACAGCCACCAAGATCGTTGCAGATTGTGAATCAAGGCGTAATTTCGGGTGGGTGACCCTTAAAAACAGTATGTGGAACGACCCTCGATTGCCACCTGTATAATAAACGTCTTAAATATGACTAGATCATTTGTACGTAAATAAATATTGTATGTCGGTGTCAGGATATTTTTTTTCTGCCGACACCCCTTCTCTGGTTTGAACCCTCATATCTTACTTATACTGGGCCAAGATTTGTCATTTATTTTGAGATTTTGAGAGAAATTTAAGAAGATTCACGAGTTGATTTTAATAATCAAATTATTGTATCAGTGGAAAGTCTATAAGTCCTCAAATAACCGAAAAAACTAACAATAAAATGGCAGCCAAGAGGGAAAATTTAAAAAAAAATTTAATTTTATCACACCTCAATATTTTCAAATTTGATTTGATGATTATTTTAAAAATAACTTCAACATTTTGACGTGAAGACATCTTAAAAATTGCAGACCTTTAGAAAATATAATAAAGAAATAATATATTTTCGAGTCATAGGGCTACCTCAAAAATTAAATATTTACACCGAATTATCATGTAGCTAAGAGATAGAAGTCTCGCCTCTTGTGCTAAGAGACAGGAATAGGCTTTCCATTCCAAGCAAAACAAATTTATTTTAATTCATTTTCAGTGTTTGGCCTCCATTTAAATAATTTCTTCTTCAGGCATTAGAACTGATAGTTTGTGGATACTAAGGGAAGCAACTTTCATAGAAGAATACTGAGGTTACCTTTTCCTTCCTCAGGAGGAGGCATCACAACTATCAGGCCTACACATTTTTATTTTCTCTTACCTATGTATATATGTAATATATATATATAGAGAAAGTATTGGATTCATGTCAAAAATTCGATGTCGAGATTTTGATGGATCTTCACGTTTTGAGGTCCCCTGAATCCAAAAAAGTGATTTTCGCGACATGGTCTGTCTGTCTGTGTGTCTGTCTGTGTTCAATTTAAATAAAGCATGAAGGAATTGAGCTAGGAGGTTGAAATTTTATATTTAAGTTTTGTACCTTCCTGGAGTTCCTGGACCGTGAATATAAGCTTTTAATCAAAATCAGCCAAAGAGTACTAGTACTTTACTGATTAACTTTTTCGGTTTTTTTTTATTTTTTATTTTTTTTTTTTCAAATTCAAAAACTCAATTATTTTTTAGATGCTCTTTAAAATGTATATTCTCATTTTGCCATTGGAATCTACGGGATACCACTTTACTCTTGTACACTTCATAGAAAAGATAGGAGAAATGGTTGCAATGGTAACAAAATATAAATAAACAAATAGTTTATAATTTTTTCCTTGTCGTGGTTGTTCTGCGGGCGGCGTGGGGGGGTGGGTGGGGGGGGGGGGTTCTCGGGGGCCGGTGTTTTGTCCCCCGGCGCCGCCCTCGTTTTTCTTTCGTTTTCAATTGCTCCTTTTTTTAAATTAAAAATAATTATCTTTAGATGTCTTTAAAATGTATTTCTCATTTTGGTTGAATTTTGAAGACTTTTCTTGTGTTATAGGAAGATAGGAAAATGGTGATAAAATATAAATATTTTATTTATAAATTTTTAAATTATGGGAATTATTGAAAAAATTTAAAAAAAATTAAGAAGAAAATAATTTTTCAAATTCAAATTTACCTTACTGTCGGAAACTAAATATATCTCGACACAAAAAAATCTGGTATGACAAGCACAGAACACAAATTTTGATTACAGAAGGTAAGAGAAATTTGTGTGCTGCGCGACCAGACACACCACATTTTTTTAAATTATATTCAAAACTCTGGGTAAATATTTATGTATTACATCGCCAGTTGATACATATTTTATCTATCAGCGACAAATCTATTATAATTCAGAATAAAATATATAAAGTAAATTTATTTTATTTTAGTAGGCTAAGGCATATGGTTTGTGCCTCTCCTGTGCTTACATATAGTAGGGCCTATATATCTAGGGTGGGCTATTTCGATGTTTGATTAACAAACGCGACACAGAGAGAGAGAGGCCCGCATTGCCTGCAGCCAACGCCTTGGCAAATAAACAGGCCCCTACTCGTGTGTTAGTATGCATTAGCTGCATGCACATACTGGGTGCAATTTGCCCGTCGACTTACTTATATAAATATCCAGTATCCCATCTAAATCAATACTAATTTGAGGCAGACTGGGGGTTTAAGGAATTAAAATTAAGGTAGAATTTTGTAGATAGAAATAGGTGATGTAGGTTTATGAAAGAGGAAGAAAAACATATAGCTTTAGCCAAAGATAATTAGCTCATAATTAGAAACTTGTTAACTGAAAATTATTTTATATCAAAGAAGTGATAATTATATAGATTTTGGTAGATACGTAAATCATTCCAAAATTGTGTTTTCCTTAAGAAAATATTAATTAACTCAAGTGGAAATTTTGTTTTACGTACCGGTAAATGATCATTTATTTATAAAAATCTGGTGTGACTGTCGCACAGCACACAACTTCCTCTTACCTTCGGTAATCGAAAGTTGTGTTCCGTGCTTGTCACACCAGATTTTTCGTGTCGACATATATTTAGTTTCCGCCGATATTTTAGAATTAAAGACGAACAATTTATAAGTATGGGAAAATATATAATATTGTTACCATTTTCAAAGGATTGCCATTCCTTTAAAAATTTTTACATATCTTTCATCCTAAAGTTTAAAAATGTACAAATTCGGCCAAAGAACTAGATTTTAATGTTATTAAAAACTGGATTGGATTTCCTGATCGAAAGTCCTGTTCGGAACAGCGATCCTTTTTCTAAATCGGATCGGATTAGCGGAACGAATTGATTAATCCTTTCGGATTAGTGGATCAGATTGTCCGAACGGCCCAGATCTGCGGATCGGATCGCTAATCCTTGATCCCCATCCCTGATCGTAATATATACAATATAATATGGATATCGTTTAAACTTTATATGGCCTTAGATGTCAAAAAGACGTAAAAAAAAATATTATTTTTTCGTCTTGTCTAAATTTTAACTTATTTCCAAAATTTGTTATGAAGAAAATTATGGAGTATTTTGTCAAATTGAATATAATTAATTAAATTCGGTCAATTTCTCACATAATGAATATCAACAATTAAATCACAATTTAATAGACTTAGAGACCCTATGCAAAAAAAAATTCAGGAAGGCCGGCCAATTTTTTTCAAAGTTTTTCTGTATTGATTAAAACGCCAAAATATCAATTTTTTATTTTATTTTTTATTTTACATATTTATAGAATTAATTTCACATCTCAATTTATTAAATATCTTTCTCATCTCATCTCAAATGATAAATCAAATTTGCTTCTCTTTTCAAAGAGATGACTTTTAAAAATTGAAAATGGAGGTTAAAAAAAAGATATCCCTCTGTATATAAATTAGTAAAAGAATTGAATCTTTTTAAAAAATATTGAATGAAGTAAAGTAGAAAAGGATTTTTTCCTTATTGAGGATATATTCAATAAAGCCCCCAAATCGATGTAGGAGGGAAAGCTGAAAGACTCTCAAGGGTCACATACACACACGACTTGTTGAATTTAAATATGAGTATATAATCATCTACTCAAATGCTCTCTCTTAAGGACTAGCCAGGGAGGAAATATGGGCGGTCAAATCCCGCCTCCACCCTTCGAAATGCAAAAAAAAAAATAAATAAATAAAAATAAAACAAATAAAAATATTAAAATTATAAACTCTCATTAAAAATTATCTTATATTCTTTAAAATTTATTCATTCGGAGCGGATGGTAATAACGCGGATCGTTCAAACTCTCCCGCCCCCTCCGAAAAATTTTCAAACTATACTATTTAAGGCTAAAGCTGATTTTGACTTTGGAAAGCAAGGGAGCCGAAAATTCTCTAATTAAATGAGTGTTCAGTATTTATGGAAATTAATTAGTAGTGTTTTTGAGCCTCAGAATTTCTTCGATTATAAGCCTACACTACATATCCTCCCAATATACAAAAGTATCCATTCATTATCGCGCAAGCTAAAAGCCTCATGAATACAAAAACCTGGACAAATATTTTTCGAACTTGTAGAGTGTAAAAACATAGATTAATTCAATGAATATCAAAAATATTCACGATACCGCTACTTCTGGTCTCATACATTTTACATACATATTATATGTACCAGTACAGTATGTAGAACTATATCTAATAAGAGCTAATGATGCTTATCAGCCTTCTGATTAATAAATTAAATGTCTTTTCGGCCCGAATTATTTAATTTTCCTTTCTCGACGTTTCGGGGACTAAACGTCACCCATCTTCAGGACCTATATTACAAGCAATATATATAACGAGAATTTTTTTTTTAATACACCTCAATCACACTCAACAGATAGAAAGCCATTATAAATATATTGTACTTAATAAATTCTTAGCTCTGCCTCCTTCAGTTGTTAGGTAAGTTAGAATGTGAGTATATTTGTACATATCCTGAGCCAAGCATTAACTCTGATGGTGGGATAATGGGAGGATATGTACACGCAGAGAAATATATAACATATATAACATTCTAACTTACCTAACAACTGAAGGAGGCAGAGCTAAGAATTTTTTAACACTTTTGTAAGTAGATTTATTTATATTTATGTATTTAAAAAAAAAATTCTGATTATATGTATTTCTTGTAATATAGGTCCTGAAGATGGGTGACATTTAGTCCCCGAAACGTCGACAAAGAAAAATTAAATAATTCGGGCCGAATAGATGTCTTGTTTTATTTCGACTTCAATCTGTATTACGGCCTTTCTCCACATTGTCTTTTCCAAATAAATTGTTTAAAATTATTTTAGAAGTCTAGAAGAAAAGTACAGGAGGCAACAATAAAAGCTATCCTTTGGATGCCAACGATTCGGGCGAAATTTATTGGTCCAGTCTTCAGTACTTTTAGGCTATATGCAAAGAAGCAAAAAGTCATTATTAGCTATACAAGAGTCTGAGTGTATACATACCTGTACATACCGTAAGACCCCCAGGTTAGCTGAAAGTAACCTAATCACTAGAGCGAAAAAAAGCATAAAAAATGGAAAAGTGCTTAAAAAGCATACAAAACTTGAATAAAAAGTTGTTAAATAAGCATAAAAGTTGAGAAAAAGCATCTCATAAGCAATTTTTACTCATACCAATGGCGTATACAAATTTTTTGTTTAAAGAAACTAAATTTATTCCGCCCCGCCCTGCGAAAAATTTTGTTTTTGCGGAATCAAATTTTTTCACCCTGCGGAAAAAATTTTTTTACAGGGCTATATTTTTTCACCCTGCGGGGTTTTTGGAAAATTTTTTTTTTTTTTGGGGGGGGCGGCCCCCTATATACGTCCCTGGTGTATGCGTGTGTGAATGGGAAAAATGTGTGTTTTTTAATAAAAAAAAAAACAAAAAAATCATAAATATTCGTAAAATAAGTTCAAATAAGCACGAAAGGGAAAAAAGCATGAAAACTCAAAAAAAGCAAAAAAAGCATAAAAAATGCAATCTCAATGCACTTAGTTTTTCCTAATTCGTATAGAAATTAAATATCTAATGGTTGCTTATAAAATTGAGCAATAAGCATTTTGCTTAAAATCCGTCTCTACTAATCACAAAAAATACACATACACACATATAGCCTAAAAGGATTCAAGATGGACTAATAAATTTCGTTCGAAACGTCTAAACTACGGCTTTAATATCCAGACTCTCTTTTTATGCTGCCACCTGTACTTTTCTTTCGTGATTGCAAGCTCAACAGCAATTATTAATACTTCTAGAATGATTAAAAGTCTAGAGCAGATTTTTTATGGATTTTTTCATCAAAATCTCGGCATCAAGTTTTTTAATATGTATTATCACAATAGGCAATTAGATAGAGATTGCAACTTTTTTAAGAAAAATATTGGAACGTTTTTAACAATGGCGTATATAGGTAGAGGTAGTCGTGCAGTATAACTCTTGGCTTCCCAAGAGTTCCGCTAATTCAACAATTACTCGTCAAAAAATGAAATATTTATTTAAAAAAACTCTAAAATAATTATTAAAGTGAGGTGGATAGCGTAGTAGATCTCGTAGTAAGGAAGAAAGAAAAGAGCGTTTGCAGCTAGGTTTATTTCGTTTAATAATCACTTCAAGCCGACGTTTCGGTCAGATATACGACCATCATCATGATGGTGTATAAAAAAAATCTAGCTGCAAAATAATTATTGTTTTTTAAAAATAATTACAATATATCCTTAAAATAAATGAAAAAAATTGGTGTGACTGGTCGCACAGCACACAACTTTCTCTTACCCTTCGGCAAGAGAAAGTTGTGTTCTGTGCTTGTCACACCAGATTTTTTGTGTCAAGATATATTTAGTTTCCGACAGTACGGTACATTCGAATTTTTTTTTTTTTTTATAAAAAACATTCACACTTTTTTCTCATTCACACTCACACACACATTCACACTGTCTTTTCGGCAACTCAGGCCATATAAGACATTTACGAAAACCGTTGTTTATGAATTTATATATTTTAGGGTCCAGGCATTTTTATTTAAGCCAAATTTCAAGATGTAAAATTTATAAGTATGGAAAAATATTTATATTTTGTTACCATGGCAACCATTTTTCATATCATTTCTATGGAGTACAAGAGTAAAGTGGTCTTCGGAAGATTTCAATCACAAAATGAGAATATACATTTTAAAGAGCATCTAAAAAATAATTCATTTATGAATTAAAAAAAAAATCGTTGCAGCCAATTTTGAGGAAATCGAAAAAAACTGAAAAAGTACATCAGTAAAGTACTAGTACTCTTTGGTCGATTTTGATTAAAAGCTTATATTCACGGTCCAGGAAGGTACAAAACTTAAATATAAAATTTCAACCTCCTAGCTCAATTCCTTCATGCTTTTAAATTGAACCCAGACACAGACAGACCATGACGCGAAAACCACTTTTTTGGATTCAGGGGACCTCAAAACGTGTATATCTATCAAAATCTCGACATCGAATTTTTGACATGAATCCAATACTTTCTCTCTCATATATCAACATATACCTATATAGAGGTAAGAAAAAGTAAAAAGTTCGTTTTTTTGTAATTATAATCACCTAAATGTGTGTTTTAGTAAATTCCAGATTTTGATATTTAAATTTTAAATCTGTATTGACATTTTTAGGTTTAATTAAAGAGAGAAAATATAATTAAGTGAAAGAAATGAATGCAACACGAGAGTGAGAGAGAACGAGTGAGAGGTGCGTAGTTGGGGGTGTGAAAAGGGCTGCTCAACTGAATGCATAACTACCATTACACCGAACACAAGTATATCACAGAGAGAGTGAGAGGGAGAAAAAATAAAATTTAAAATACGTGCTGCGTTGGGTATAGGAGTGGAATAGTGGTTGGGGTTGGGGGAGGTGGTTTGTGGCTTGGGACGGCGCGCGCACGGCGGTGAGCTGGCGGATTAGGCAGGCGCCCCCCCCCCCCCCCCCCTTCCACCCCCTAGCACTAGCAACCCTCACCCGGGAGGTGGTTTTCTCTTCCCTTGGAGGCCCCCTTTGAGGGTGAGTTGTACACCCACTCTCTCCCCAAAACGGCGACGGGCCGGAAACAACGCACCCAGCCGTGGCAGCCGTTCACCCTCCGCGTCCCCGTCCTCACCGTTCCCGTCCCCTTATACCCTAAATGGAGGGTTGCCCGAAAACAGCCTACACCGCCACTGCCGCTGTCGCCTCACACACAACACATAGTCAGACCTATACAAATACTAAAAATAGGAATTCACCTGTATACTGCGGAATAGTATAAACATAGTTAATAAATCTACAGGGAGGATGATGATAGTCAAGAAAATAAAATAAAAAACTTATTTTTTTAATTGTAAATGTTTCGGATGTCAATCGTAACTTGCATCTGGACCAGGATCTGGGCTATCATTTCGTCATTATAGAAGCAACATGACGTTTAATGTTTTTTGTTATAATTGAATGCATAGCTTCCGATTCTAAATTACCTGCGTGTCTATTTTTTTGTTTCTTTATTATTTGAAATTCCTATCAGGATCCCCAGTTATTTACAGAGGTGCTTCCGTGCACGAAGACACACACCTCAAACGCAACAGCCCTCTGGTCGTAGCCATCTACCGGCGAAGTTACATTATTTCCTATCTCTAACTCCTCCTCTTGCGTTCGTTTCTAGCTATTGAACTAATACTTATTTCTGGTTCCACCCGGTTCCTTTTATCCAACCTCTTCTAGGTTAGGGAGGATGTCCTAGTTGAGGAGGGACTCGTAGAGTTGCCTGGGGCTATTGCGGTGAGATCCAATATTCCAATCCAGTGCTTGCTTGAGGATTTGTGTACATTAAATAAATATTTTTATTTAATGAAAAAATCCTTCAAGCCCAGGATTTGAACGCGGATCTTTATAGAAGCCGACTGACTACACCAGTGAGCCCTTTCCTGCCTGTCTAGCTTCGTGACACGAAGCTTTTTATTTTCTCAAAATTCGCTCCAACGATTTTGATTAAAATTCAGACCTAGATTCTCTTTAAAATGAATATTCTCATTTTGCCATTGAAATCTTATGAGGACCACTTTACTCTTGTACTCGATAGGAAAGATAGGACAAATGGTTGCCTTAGTAACAGAATATAAATATATTTCTGTTTATAAAGTTTACTTCTTGAATTAAAATGTACCATACTGTCGGAAACTAAATATATCTCAACACAAAAAATCTGGTGTGACAACCGCAGTACACAACTTTCTCTTCCCGAAGGGTAAGAGAAAGTTGTGTGCTGTAAGACCAGTCACACCAGATTTTTTGATATCTGAGGCCACCATCTATACCCTTTAATACTGTATAGAGAGAGAAAGAATCGTTTTTTATTTTTTTTATTTAATCAAATCTATTTACATCCTTACGAGTAAAGGCCGAGGGAGGAAAAACACCTGTTATATTTCAACCTTGGATGCCACGCATCCAAAAACATCTCTATTATTATAATTATAATATACAGTAGGAAAGATTTTGAAGTAAATTTGTTTAACGGAGGTAATTATTTTAGGAACACAATACTTTACTACACAGGTGCCCAACACAAAATTTTGCGGGCCACTTTGAAAATGCATGATAACTACACGGGGTGCTTATAAAATTATATATCCTCATATTAGAAAAAAACTTTCTTGAGTTGGATGGATGTAGATATTCAATTGGAAGAAAGGGGCGGGAGGCTTCCTGGGAAAAAGCAGCCAGGTGAAATAAAAAACTTTATATTTAGTTGCCGACGTTTCGGGTGCTAATCTCACTCATTTTACGTGCCCTGAGGATGAGTGCGACTAGCTCCCGAAACGTCGGCAACAAAATATAAAGTTTTTATTTCACCTAGCTTCTGTTTCCCGGGAAGGCTCCTGCCCCTTTCTTCTAATCCTCATATTAGATTTAGATATTTTTTTTGGGGTGAAAAAAAAAATAAAATTAATAATTATAATCAGAATCCGAAGGAACTTTGCAGCCAGGAGATTAAATCAAAATTTAATTTTATTTCTCCGGGGTTTCGGTCGCCATTCACGACCTTCATCAGGGCAAATATGGTCAATTAAACACGATCTTAGGTATTTTAATGTCTATTGCAATCATATAATTGAATCAGAGACCCCAAGCAAGTGGGGGTATATATGTTAATTTTTATACATATCAAATTAAAAAGAAATTATATATGATTGAAATAGACATTAAAATACCTAAGATCGTGTCTAATTGACAATATTTGCCCTGATGAAGGTCGTGATTGGCGACCGAAATGTCGGCGAATAAAAAATTCTTCTTCAGTTTACTTGAATAAAATGAATAAATGCCGGAAAAATTTTCATGGTCCGCGAACAACGGATTGGCCACTCCTGCTGTAGGCCTACTACATTTATTCCTAAATGCAGTATATTACCACTTGCTTAGTTAAATTTAAATTTCTAAGCAATATAAATTTCCACAACATATTTAAAATATAGTCGTGACACAAGCCGACTAGAGACCCACAAGTAATTAATGTAATTAAGCCACAAAGATAAATTTTGGGTTTGGAGAGGGCTTACTAGACATAGCTGGTAAATTTCCTTTGTACGAGTATATCACCGAGATAAAAGTTTCGTTTAATATTATGAAAAACGGTTTGTAAGTCGGGGCGATGAGCTCCAATGGTCCGATTGGCTCCATCCCAAGTATTGGGATAAACGTTAATCCGAAGGGCTCCAGGGAGGAGGAGGAGGAGAAGGAGGAGAGAGAGAGGGTCTGGGATCTTATTTATTTACTACCAGCACCGAAGAGGGTGGTTGGCTGGATGCTTGTTTGAACCAGAGACGAAGCCAAGGGAAAAAATCGCACTCCGACAGAGGATAGAGAGATATAAGTCGAGGGGGATTAAAGGACAAAAAGAAGAAAGAGAAAAATTTCATACGATACTGCCAAAACGCAATCAACTAATGATCAAGGGAGGAAAGAAATTTTAACAATGCGTAGAATAAGCGAAGTCATCAAATTTCAATTATTTTTCCTGAATATCATTAAAACAACTTCTGTTTGTTTGGCTTCTTTAACAAAAAAAAAAAAATAAATAAATAAATAAAATTTTTGACATTCATTAAAAAAGTTTTTTTCTCCAGGTTTATAGATATTTTATTTTTTCCCTACGACAGCGTTTTCCAAACTGTGAGGCGCGCCTCCCTAGGGAGGCGCGGACTAGTCTAAGGGGAGGCGCGAATATTGGCCACCAAGATCAATTTTCCAAATGATTGCTAGTTTTAATATAAATAAAATAATAAAATTTAGAAGATTCTGGGACAGAGGTTTTCCTTAATTAAATATGAATAAATAAAAAAATATTTTTATATAAATTTATATTTTTTAGTATTAAAAATATTTGTTTTTGTATTATTTTATTAAATGTGTGTGTGGGGGGGGGGGGGGGTAGTCATACGATTAAATATTTTTAAGGGAGGCGTTGTAACATTAAGTTTGGAAACCACTGGGCTAGAGTAAGACTCATTCTAGAAAATTATACTAGGTGTAAAACCCAAAGGCGGATCCAGGAAAGTTTTTCAGGGTTTTAATTTTTTTCTGACTAGACGCGAAGCTCGCCGAAGGCGATAGCATTGTTAATTATTTTATTTATTAGGATTGGATTAGTGGTTGAAAAAATGAAAAAAATGTTTTTTAAATTTATTTTAGCTAAATTGAAGCCAAATAAATAGAAAACATTCAAAAAATAGCGTTGATTATTATTTTGATTAGGGGGGGGGGGTAAAGGGTTGATTATTTAAGAAAGGCCTTGGAATATTCCAAATCTCTTGTTGACATTCTTTTCCAGTTATAAATAAAGTTAGATTAGAGCAAAAGGTATTTTTTTTTTTACTTTTAATAAAAAGGGAATTGTTATGTTCATCTATTATTTTTCCTATACAAACAGAGAGAGAGTCGAGATTCTCGTTCAGTCGAGCGCGCAGCCTACATGCAGGCGCGGAGATGCTGGCTCTCTTTTTTAATTGTGTTTAAAGTGATTTAAAGTGAATTAATTAATAGTGTAGCCCACCCTGACCACTACGTCAGCCAGCACACCCTCTTGAGAGTCTTATTAAAGGTAATTATTATGCATTTTATCGTTGAAAAAAAAAATGATAGAAACAAATAATTTGACTGCGAAAAAAGATTCTTTTGAATATGAAATTAAATATTTTGTATTTCACTAAGGGTAGAGGGAGAATATAAGCTGTTGAAAGGGGGAGGGGGAGTGGAGGTGTCATTGAAAAAAAATTAGTTTTTTATTTTTTATCTTTTTTTTTTAACACTCACACTTTTTTCTCATTCACACTCACACTAACATACACATTCACAGTCTTTTCGGCAACTCAGGCTTTATATGATAACCGTTATTAATTAATAATATACACATTGGGGATCCAGGCATTTCTATTTAGGCCATTTGGTATCCATTTCGGACTGCCAGGGGTCCGAACCCGCGACGTTCGGTATAGAAGGTAGGCACGCTACCAACTACACCAAGCCTGAGGGCATTTTTTAAAATCTTTTCTTAAGACACCATTATATCCTTTCTATTTGGCCTATAATATTGTTAATCAAATTTCCTTAATATACTTTTACACAGGGGTGGATTAAGGGTTGAAAATTAAAATAAAATAATTTCAAAATAAAATAAAAATAAAAATAGTTATTTATAAATGTATTCAAATTATTTTGAGAGTAATTTCGCGTTGAAGGCTGGCATTTCATTAAAAGGGGGGAGGGGAGGTATGAAGGCATTAACCAGGGGGGTTAATGCCCCATCCCCTATAATGCACAAAGATATTAATGTTTTTTAACACTTTTACTGTCCGGGGGCCGGGGCCTAGGGGAAAAGACCTTGCCTCTCCCCCCCCGGGCCCCGGCTCCCCCCCCCTCCAAAAAAAAAAAATTTTTTTTTTCCTGGGGGGGGGGGGGGAAAAAAAAAAAAAACACTTTTACTAAAAAATAAGTGCATTCCGTTTGAGTTAAAATTTATATTCAATATTTAGCAAATAGCATAGTGGGATAGAAACATTTTAATGTCATTCTAAAATTTCTTATTACTGGGGCGGAATTAATTTTTTGAACATGTCGAAACTCTCATAAACATATAATAATAACACTGGGTAACTTAGGTAACCATCGAATCCCTTGCAGAATTTTGTAGGATTTTTTTTCATTAGGTAGAAAAGTAAGATCCACTTAGAATTTTATTGGGGTGAGTTACCGCCTTTATACTTTTTGTATATATAAAACTAATCTCATTTCAGATTTGAATTTTTACTTTCTCTTACCTATATGTGTAAGTTAATATACATATATATAAAGAGAAAGTATTGGATTCATGTCAAAAATTCGATATCGAGACTTTGATGGATATACACGTTTTGAGGTCCCCTCCAAAAAAATGGTTTCCGCGACATGTGCTGTCTGTGTGTCTGTTTGGGTTCAATTTCAAGCATGAAGCTAGGAGGTGGAAATTTTATATTTAAGTTAAGCACTCCACTAGGGCGTGAAAATAAGATTTGAGAAAAATATTTTTCTTCAGGAATGAAAGTTAGAAAAAAACGCAACCAGAATTTTTCTTTAAAAATATATTTTAACAGCTGACGTTTCGGTTTTGATCAAAGCCATCCTCGGAGCTGTTAGTGGTCATCCGAGAATGGCTTTGACCAAGGCCAAAACGTAAACTGTTAAAATATATTTTTAAAGAAAAATTCTGGTTGCGCTCTAACTTTCATTCCTGATACAAATTTCACCAGCCATAAAATAGCCTTATACCAGCGTTTTCCAAACTGTGAGGGAGGCACGGACTAGTCTAAGGGGAGGGGCGAATATTAGCCACCAGGACCAATTTTCCAAATGATTGCTAGTTTTAATATAAATAAAAATAAAATATTTTTATATAAATTTATATTTTTTAGCATTAAAAATTTTTGTTTTTCTATTATTTTATAAAATGGGGGGGGGGGGGCGGCATAAGATTAATTATTTTTAAGGGAGGCGTGGTAACATTAAGTTTGGAAACCACTGCCCTACGATATCCACCACGACAATGCCAATTGTCGCTTTGGTGGAAATTATTATTTTAACTCCATTTTTTTAAATTTTAATATAAATTTTTATTTATTAAATTAATGAGACTGGTTGCTTTCTTCTGGGTTATTTCCTTTTTTTACCTTCAACTATAGTACAGTCGTAAAACATCAATTGCAATCTATTCAGGGCCAACACTATAGGGTAGTCGGCGTCCTACTGTCGAAGCTCTCCCCCTTCCCAATATTGTTTAAAGGGAAAATGGGCTAACTTTTGGGTAATAAGAATATAATATTGTTATTAAGCAGACGGACAAATTTGCGGCACCCTCTTTTTGTTCTCAGGGGACCTCAAAACGTGTATATCCATCAAAATCTCGTCATAGAACTTTTGGCATGATTCCAATACTTTCATTTCTTATATATACATGTATATTAGGCTAGCTATATAGGTAAGAGAAATGTTAAAAAAGTAAAAAATCTTTTAAGGCGCTCTGAAACTGTGCATCATTTGCACCGTCCCTTTAACCTGATTTGTTAAGTGCGATGAAATACTTTTTAAAACTTACCACCCCTTGATTTTTTCAACTATACAATTTGAATTTCTAAAAAATTTCACTTCACTTCTTGTTTCAGCATATTAATTTTTCTAATTTGCTATATATTTTTTTTAATATTATATAAGGTAATTAATATGCAAGCCATGTCAGACCATTACTCTTTCGCTTTAAAAATTAGTAATTTATGTTTATATGTAATATATACCTACATGAGTCTACTAAATTGTAGATTAAGCCACCTGTTTTAGATAATTTAGCAAATTTTAACAGCCAACTAGGGAAGGAATTAAATTTTGAACTATTTCAGTGTGAAATGCTGAATATAATAACTTGGTTGTTGCTGCTGGGAGGGTGAGTGAGGGGTGTGAAATTCTAGTTAAGAAACAAGTCATGCCCAGATTTCTGATACGGTAAAAGAAATTTCTTTTTCCTTACTTTACTTAAAAGCTTGATTAGATGAAAAGAGAAGAGTGAAGCCACAAAAATACTAATATAGGTATTCTCAATTTACTTTTCCTTAGGCCTACCTTAGACGCTAGGGGAGAGAAATGGGAACCCAAACCACCCCCTCCCGATCCTCGAAATTCGAAAAAAATCAAAAATAGCCTAAATAGTTTAATATATATATAGAGAGATGGTATTAAAATTTTAAATAAAATAAATATTTTATATTCTTTAAATTTCTTCATTGTTTTTGGGAGGCCGTCCGGACAATTCACCTTTGGCTAATAAAATTAGGAATGGCTTCGGGCTTGGTGTAGGAGTTAGCGTGCCTGGCCTTCTAAAAAATTCATTTTAATTGAATAAGCTACCAATCCAAGTGAAATCAGGATCTAAATAGCCTTCGATGCCGAAAAAACCTTAAATCAAATAATAAAAAAAAAAAAAAAAAAATGGAATTATAATTTTTACAGGCCTTGATGATATCTAATAGGGCGAAACTTAAATGGGCACCAAGTCGGTCAAAACCAATGGAATTTGTGGTTTTAACTTAAGGTGCGCGTCTCGGGGTGCTAATTTTGGGACTTTCCAGCGGCCACAATTTTGAAGCTATCGACCTCAAATTTTTTTTAAATTAAAGCTATTTAAAATATCTACAAATAATAGAAGCCCTTTTTTTGATTTTCGAAAAAAAATTTTTTTTTTAGATTAATCGCATTAAATAAAAGATATTTTAAAAAAAGGAGCTCTATAAGTTGTAGATAATTAAATTAGTAATCATTGTGTTAAAAAATAATTAATTTTTTGCCTTTAATTAATTAGCTGGAAAGTCTAGAATGAAATTGAACAAGTTATGTGTATTCCAATGGGGGAACACTAACGCCATCTCTTGCCGCCTCGAGTCAATCGTGTTTTAACGGTTTTTCGAGACGCGCACCTTAAGAACAAAATTTTAAGACATTCATTTATATATTTTTTTTAAATTTCTCTAAAATTCGCCATTTGATCTTTATCCTAATGTTCAAAAATAAACAAGATATCAATATTTCACAAATATGTCCTCTGGATATAGAGCCAGTATGAGGGAACATCAAGCAGAGTTAGATGTCCGGCAGGAGTTTCCGAACCGTTTCCATTACGGTTGGCTTACACCAAGGTAGCGCTCTCTCACCGCTCTTCTTCGTCGTCTGTATGGTTGTCATCACTCGGGATATTAACCCACGCAAGACCGAATACATGCAGTACTTTCAACAAACTGCAGATCAAGTTATACTTTATGGCCAGGCGCTTCCTAAATGTCGCAGTTTTCGCTATCTTGGCTCGAGGGTCGCTAATGATAGGGAACCAACGGATGAGACTGCCGGGCGTATAAATGCCAGTTAGCTTAAATGGAGAGAATGCTCCGGAATCTTTTGCGACCGACGGATGCCGATTTATTTGAAGTCAGCAATCTACCGGACAGTCGTGAGGCCCGTTGCTCTGTATTCGACCGAGACATGGGCCTCCACGAAGAGAAGCGAATCAGCACTGCATGTGATGGAGATGCGGATGGCCAGGTGGTCACTTGCTGTCACCAGACTTGTCCGCATCCCCAATGATACCATTAGGAGCAGGTTTGGCATAGAGCCAATCACTGACAAGATGCGCGAATGGCGTCTCAGCTGGTTTGGACAAGTCGTACGCCAAGAGAGTAGTGGTGTGGCGAGGACGGCGTACGATATGGGGCTCCTCGGACGACAACAGAGGCACCTTGGCTTCATCGGATCGAGAGATATGACCGAACTTGGCCTGTCGGAGTCAACAGCATTGGATAGGGTAGAATGGAGGGCTAAAGTTAGGACCGCCGACCCCGCACCGCGGGAATAATAAAGGCGAAGACAGAAGAAGATCAATATTTGACAAATAATTATTAATCCATTGACCTAAAGAATATAAAAAATAATTAAGCTAAGTTATTCATTAATTTAAACACCAAAATATAATAAATATATGAAACTCCTTTGTATTTGAAGCCTTTATTAGAAAAACTTTTCATGAAGTAAAATTCTTTCTCGTAACTAAATTACTAAGGATTTTCACATTCATCCACTAACTAAACTAATTTCCTCACTTATTAATCTTAATTCTTACTTTTTAATTCTTCAATACTGACAATATCAAACTTCTCAGCTCTAGGTAGAGTTTGTTCACAAAAAGGCCGTCCTTATTAATTAATTAAATATATCTGTTTAACTTGCTCTAGTCTAATCTCTATCTTATAATTTTATTATATCAGAATATTCCATGTCTTTAATTAACCAGAATCAATCGAGAGTAGACTGTCGATTTCACCTCATTTTTTTTTTTACTGAATCCATACATCTCAGTTGCAACTTTTTTCTTTCTTTGTCAAAATCTTTTTCAATAAAGCAGCAGCTAAAAACGAAGCCAATATCTAAAATTGTGCAAGGTTCAAAAAGCTTGACTTTCTCACTTCTTTCAACTCCATAGAACTTATCGCAAACTAATATAAATCCTCTTTTTAAAAAGCGAACAATCAGAGAACAACATTTTTTTTGTATTTATAAATAAACCTAAACTGATGAGGCCGCAGCATAAATCAATCTTTAAGTCTCCTCTATGAAAAAGATAATCTGGTATGACGACAAAAAATTAATTAATTCAACATTGAAAGATACGGGAGACCAGAGACCATGAATTCTCTAATCTCGAGGATTCGTTAATCAAGTGGCTCCGACAATGTAGAGCACAAAACCTATATCAGAGAGGTTGGAGATGCTCTCCTCAGGGGCGTATATAGTAATTTTTTCCGGGGGGGGGGGGCTAATCTCAAAAATTTTTCTGCGAAAAATTTTGATTTCGCGGAACATTTTCTCTTTTGCGTAACCAAAATTTTTTTCCCGTCCATGAAAATATTTTCACATGTTAATGGCGCTCATTGTACGAGAAAGTATAAAAAAAAAATATATAAAACTACGCCTTAAGTTAGGCAACCCAACTATCAATATATTAAAAAATAAGTTAGTGAGATTTTACCCAACTATCTTTATCTTTTGTTCTATAATAGTTATCCGTAATACACTGTATAAACTTACTGGAGTAAATAATTTTTTCAAGTTTCGGCATTTGAAGTCATCCTTATTTATTTAAATTAATTGAAACCATTATCATTTAAATAAATTTTTATCATCCAGGATGAGAACTTGTTAGTACAATAACCTTTATCATTTATTAATCATAATTATAAAACAAGTGGGAGTTGGGAGGTGAAAATCACACAATTTTTTTAGTCTTTTCGGTATCTTAGGCCATAAGCTTATAGACATTAAAATACTTAATATTAGTTTAGGTATATATTAGGGTCCATTTATTTATACTATCGTATTTGGTATCCAAATGATTTAAATAAATATTCATCGGTCTGCCTGGGGTTTAGATTAGCAATATTGACATTTGTCATCTTCTCTAACGGCGAGGGGACGGAGAAATCATATAATTGTCCCAAAACCCCAAGTTGCCCTAGAACTCCGCCAATTTGTAAAATCTAAATATAATTGAATCAGTTGATTCGAAAAGGACAAGTCGCTATTTTTACGAAATTGCGTTTATTGCTTTTTTCGATTCTAAAAACGACATTACGTATCTCTAGTGAAAACTGCATCCATCGCATTACGGTTAATGCGAAAAAACGAGTTTTAAATATGTAGTTATTTTGAAAAGGACACGAGTAATTCCTAGTTCCTGAAAAATTTTCAAAAATTGACTTGTGCCCTTTTCGAAACAATTGATTCAATTATGAATTGCATATTAATTTTTTGAGAAACACTAAATGCTTGCAAAACAGCAATTTTTTTAACCCTTTTCGGCTACAGAGGCCATTTAGGGTTTATATCTTTATTTATTTAATTTTAAATACAAGTACCGATGGCTACCGGGGGGGGGGAGGCGTTCTACACGCTGATTGCTCGGGGTCACCAATCCCGAGCTTTCGCCGCGCTTGGCATCACTTAACAGCAACGATTGTGGTGACTGTTGTTTTTCTCCGTTGCCAGGCCCCCGGCCAAAACAGCAGTTAGAAAGCACTGCGGCCCAATTTCAAAACACAGTAAGGGACAAATTTTTCAAAATCGGTTTTTTAGTATATTTAGTTTCAATTGAGTCTTGTGAACATAATTTAATTCAAATTTCTCAAAAATTTCATAAACTCACATCTTTATCATTTGAGTTTTTTTTTTTTTTTTTATTTAGGGTAGGGCTACTCGGCCATCCCTTACAATAGGTACATATAAAATTACAGAGTATCAAATCATTTGAGTTCATATTCACTGGAGTAATAATGATCGCGTTAAATAAATTGAAAATATATTATTAAAATTTGAGAGATTTTTTGGCGAAAATAATTATTAATAAATTTAAAATAAAAAAAATTTTAAAATTTAAAATAAAAAAAAAAAAAATCAGGATTTATCTTTTATTTTAAATTTATTAATAAATTGAAAATGTCTTATTTGAGCTTTTGATATTGTAAAGACACGTCTCTTGTTTTGCTCCTCCCATGGGCGTACCCAGGATCAAATCTAGGGGGGGGCATGGTCAGTGATGGTCGTCCAGGGGGAGACATGGTCGTCCAGATTGTGACATAGCTATTTTTTATATAGAGGTGAAATGCCTTCGAATTAAAGGCCTAAAAACCCTCGAGTCCTATCAAAAAAATCATTCCCCGTCGCCATCCACCAATTTTGTTTCGTTTTATCACATTATAAACATTTAATTTTTTTTTGCTTCTAGGGGGGCAGCTGCCCCGCCCTCGCTGGGTACGCCCATGGCTCCTCCCACTTTTATTGTTGGAATACACATGCATTGTAAGCGAGTGCTCAAAACCAAAAGGTTTTTCAGATAAATAGAATACTCTTTTCCTGTTCTTTTGGTTTTGGCTTCTCTAATGGCAATCTGTAATTGAAGGGAGGTATTGGTTGGTCCTATTTAAGAAACAAGTCATGCGCCCTCTTGGGGATAATTGTTGCTCAAAGGGGTGGTGGGGGGGATTGAATGCAACGCTCATTAACCGCCGCCCCCGGTTCGGCATTCGGGCCGATCTCATCCCGTGAACGGGCCACCCCTCTCAATTAGGGTGACTAACCCTCGTTGATTGCTCGGGGGCGGCCAAGACTTGATTATCGATCCCGATCGAAGGACCAAAGATTGCCCCTCCGGGTGAGGGGACCCACATGATTAAAGCACGTCACGTGACTACGCAGAATAACCACCCCACTCCCGCCCCCTGCTCTCCTTCTACTGTACTAGAGAAGATAACCACCTTGTCGATATTCGCCTCTCGACGACTTGTCATGGTTCAATTGGCCGTGAATTGTAAAGAATTTTACAGGAATTGCGTAAGAAGGGTTCCTACCCTCTTCTCAGCTCACGGATTGATTTTTTTTGACATTCATTAAAGTCACATAACATTTACCTTTGGTTATTAATTAATCACTAAAGCCCAGATTCGTATGCAATTGGATATTCTAATTGCTGACATGAACGTCCCGGAAAACCAATTTTCCATTCGAATCATGCTCCCTTGGCACTAGGATTCAAATTTTATATTCCATATTTTTGAATATTGTATAAAATTGCATATTTAAAACTTTTTAACATATTTCGACAAAAGTTTTATTTTATTTTAATTTTTTTGCAAAAAAAAAAAGACTTTTTTTAACATAATACACAAATAACAAAATTCCAGACGAAAGCAGGCTGAGGAAAATTTTTTTCTACAATAAGACCATTTGAGAAAATAAAATAAGTGTTAGTTGATAATTATTTATACATTTTTTTTTTTTTTTTTTTTTTTTTTTAAACATTCACACTTTTTTCTCATTCACACTCACACTCACACACACATTCATACAGTCTTTTCGGCAACTCAGGCCATATAAGACTTTTTACGATATCCGTTATTAATAAATATACATATATGGGGTCCAGGCATTCTTATTTAAGCCATTTGGTATCCAATTGGCTTAAATAAAATCATCGGGCTGCCTGGGGTCCGAACCCGCGACGTTTGGTATACGAGGTTAGCACGCTAACCTCTACGCCATGCCCCGAGGGCAATTATTTATACATAATCCTAAGGGTATTTGATTATTAATAAATTTAAAATCGCCCCCGGGTGTGGCGTAGTAGGTAGCGTGCCTACCTCCTATACCAAACGTCGCGGGTTCGGACCCAGGCAGTCCGAAGATTTTATTTAAGCCATTTGGATACCAGATGGCTTAAATAGAAATGCCTGAACCCCAAATACATTTATTAATTACAACGGTTATCGTATAAAGTCTTAAATGACCAGAGTTGCCGAAAAGACTGTGTGAATGTGTGTGTGAGTGTGAGTGTGAATGAGAAAAAAGTGTGAATGTTTTTTAATTTAAAAAAAAAAAAAAAAATTTAAAATCGTCGGTATTTGATTGGTTGACTTTTTAAGTCCAAATGGTCAATTGGATCGATTGAAAATAAAATACTGTTGTTTATTTCTGATGCAACCTTTATGGTAAAGACCGGACATTCGTGAAAAATTTTTTACTTTAAAACAGGATTAGTTTACATCAGTAGAAATTTACCTTTAATTGTAAGCCATTTACTTGATATTTTTGTCATATATGTTGCATATTTTAATACTTTTACTACATATTAAAGGGTTTTTACTGCATAAAAATTCGGGCTTTATTAATCACCAATTAAACTATTATTTTAATTTCTTTTTTTTTTAGATTTAGAACTTTTACTATTGTATTTTATTAATCATTAGTTCGATACTATGAAGCTCTAAAGGTTATATCGAATTATATTATAAGCCAAGAGTCAAAAACTCAGTTAGCATGGACGACGGTGCCCCCCCCCCCCAGAAGTCTCCCCGCCTCAAGAAAAATTGAGACAATATGGGACCCTCCGGAGGTGGCTGGTTTCATGCCCCCTTCCCCAGCCAAATTCTCTAGTTACACCCATTCTAGTTAGATAAAAAAATAATTACGTTACCCTTATTGCTGTGATTGTATCCGAAATTCTTTCTCATCGAGTTTTCTGTAATGATATTTAATTATTCTAGAGGATTGTTCGGGGACACGCCGATTGTCCGGGGTCACCAATCCCGAGCTTGACATCGCTTAACCGCAATGATTGTAGGGCTGTTGCTCTTCTCTGTTGCCAGGCCCCCGGCCTCAAGTACAGTAGGCCTACTACTTGTTAATGTATCATAAATATAGATTTTTTTAAATATTATTTATTGCCGATATTATAATTCAAATTACGTAGTCTTAAAATTTGATATTGATATAATATCGGCCCCTCACCGACGTCTCGGGGGGGAGGAAAAAAAAGAAGGGAAAGGGGGGGGGGGGGGGGGAAAAAGGGGGAAAAAAAAAAAAAATTAATTTAAAAATGAAAATATCATGAAGGTTGAATTCTTAAAACGTGTTAACAATAAATTTAAAAAATTTTCTTCAATTGTCTTTACTCAAATTAGGCTGCACTCCATCAAAAACAGCCTTATGAAAAAAATTATACCTCTTAAGACAGAGGAGCTATTCAAGCCGCTTAACTTTTTCGTGCATGCCTCCCTAACCGGCCACTATGGACACATGATTTGTAAGACGTTGTCAAGTCAAAAAAAAGACATTGTCACGTCAAAAAAAAAAAAAAAAAAAAAAACATTTGAGACAAAAAAATATTTCTAAGCGTTACTTTTAAAATGAAACCAACTTTTACTCATCGTCAAATTCCTATCAACAAAGAATGTAAGAAATTAGATAGCTTTATATTTTTTCAGGTGAGAGGGAGAAATTTTGGCCATGACCAAAATTCCTCCCCGGCCTGGGGGAGATGTTTATAAATTGGTGCCTGTCTTTGCGATGGGATTTGTTTGGCTGAGCTGCGCAGACTCGTCCCCCTACATCGAGGATATATGGGGGCTGGCAGGGGGAGCACTTCCTCCCTCAGGACCTTGCAGGGGTTAAAGCGACCGCCACCATGACCACGCTCACTTATTAAGGGCTAATTGGCCAGGCGAGGTGGGCTGAAACGCTGTCCGTGGATTACCCTTTAAAATAATTCATCTCATGTTCTTATCTCTCAAGATTTTCTCTCTCATCTCATTTTGCTTAATATAATATATCTGCTATATATAGGCTATTTATTTAAAAATTTGAATTTATAGATTGGAAATTTTGTTGAATTATTTCCTGGAAAAAATTTTCGGTCTTTTTTAATTTTTAAATATCTAACTTCGCCGACCAAAATAAAATTTTAGTCCCAAAGAAGGACGCGATTGGCGTCCGAAAAGCCGACCAAAAGAATTATTTTTTTATTTTTCTGCCTGCAGATTTTTCCTTGCCCACGGGGCAAGGCAACCCGGGGGGGGGGGTGTAGGGATTAGCGTGCTAACCTCGAATACCAAAAGTCGCGGGTTCGGACCCCAGGCAGTCCGATGATTTTATTTAAGCCATTTGGATACAAAATCTGATTAAGGTACGCGTCTCGAAAAACCGTTAAATGCCGATTCAGAAGCTGGTTCCTCTAGGCGACAAGAGATGGCGTTAGTTCTTCCCATAGAGAAACAAGCATTTTAGTTATTTGAAAGGTTCCAGCGAATTAATTAAAGGCAAAAAATTAATTAATCTTTAACACAATGATTACTAATTTAATTATCTAGAAGATAGTAGACAGAATTTTTAAAAAATATCTTTTACATAATGTGATTAATCTAAAAAAAGTTTTTTTTTCGGAAATCAAAAAAAGGGCTTCTATAAATAAGTAGTTCTAATTAAAAAAAAATTTGAGGTCGATAGCTTCAAAATCGAGGCCGCTGGTACCTCTCAAAATCAGCACCTCGAGACCCGCACCTTAATCCGGTTTTGGTAGAATCTATGTATGAGGTGTATTGTTGTATTTTAAATAAATTTTTGTACTCAAATCGGGAAACTTAAGCACATATTATCCATGAAACGTTTATTAATCCAACAAAAAGTGAAATAATTAATTAGCTTCTGAAATTTTCAAAAGAAATCCGTGAAAATTAATAAAAATGAATTTTTTAAATAATGTACGTAATAAATAAATCCTTTATTAAATAAAAAAAAAGCTATAAAATAAAATTAACAAAAAAAAGTCATTCTCATATTTTACCCTCTGTTTGGAGAGATGAATTTCTCTCTGGTTGGTTGAAATTTTAAAATAATTCATACTCAAATGATTCCTCGAAGTTCGTAATTGAAATAAAATTAAAATTATTTTTTTCTCAGAAATTTCACAGAGCAATGTCAGGGGCGGAATTTGGAATTCTTGTTTTAATTTAAAACAAAAACAAATTTGAACGCCAGCTCTTTGGGCTTTTTTTTGTATCATTGGAATAACGCAATCTGTTTTGATTAAATGTTCCCTCTCAGATATCTCGAGTACTGATATCCACTAAACAAGTTGATTGGCAAGCGATATGTTTGGGAATAAATTCCCAGATGCAGGACCTCAATTCTCAGATGGATCATAAGGAAGGAAGGGTAGGAACCCGTTTAAGATGTAGCCGGACTGACCCGGGAGGAGAAAGAGTGAGAGAGGACCATGGGAGCCTGGAGTGGCCTGACCAGGACCAAATGTCCAGCAAGGACCAGGGTCAGTCAGCTGTCCCGGATCTCCGGCTTGACCACCAATAACTAAGAAACCAAACAAACTTGGCAAACTTGTAATCTCACTATGTTCTATGTCTATCAAGTTTTATTCTGATCTCTATATTTACAATCGTGAGGAGAAAAATTTTTTGAAATCCTAAATGGCCTCAGTGGCTAAAAGGGCAAAATAAAAAAAAATTAATTTAGATTATTCATCTATTGAGGCGGAGTAACAAAAAATTAAAGACTTTTAGGCTAATGTTTTTTTATTAGAGCTTATCAGGCTGACAAAGACATACCATACAATTAATCATCTAATTAATTAATGACATTATAATTAAAAAATATCCATATAATATTATTTTAAAAAAATTCTTCATTGTTATGTAAGAAATTTGACCATGTAGATAGATCAAAACCGGTAGTTGAAAATAAATATCTTAATGTAATCCAAAGTATTCACCGATGGCACTAGTTGAAACATTCTTAAATTTAATTAAATTATCATCTAATTATAAATAAATAACACAAAGGTAAGTTTCAAAAGGATTTTGTTTGTGTCATAGGCCTACCTCTGAAAATGAAGTATTAACGCGCATAAGCTAAAATCCTTTTGAAACTTAACCTTGTGTATTATTTATCTATAATTAGATGATAATTTAATTAAAAAATTTGTAAATTTTTATATATATTTTTTAAACCCTCGAGTAAAAATGATTAAAAATGATCGAGGGATAAACACGCCTCAGACACTATGCTGAGCGCATAGTGAACCTTTAGGGACACACAGGGATACACACGCCCACACCAGGGACACACAGGGATACATACGCCCGCACTAGGGACACACACAGTAAATCGAAAGTTACCAGAAGAAAATTGTGTGTCCCTGGTGCGGGCGGTGTGTGTGTTTCCCTGTGTGACCCTAAAGATCCACTATGCAGACCTGCTGCGGGGTTGTGGATCCCTCGATCATTTTTAATCATTTTTACTCGGGCCCTAAACTACAGTATATATTTAAATAATATTCGACAAAATTCGAGGATTTGCATTCCGTTCCATGCGAAAAAAAATTTATTTCAATCTCAATTGAAATAGTGTAAAAAGGGACGGGGTCTAAATGGCCTCAGATGCCGAAAAAGAAAACAAAAAAAACAAAAAAAAAAAAAATTAACATTCAATGAATATCTCGATTCGGACTTGAAAGTCGTAGATCTATTTAATAAATTTGTAAATATGTTTATTTGTTGGTGCGCCAAACGCCCCTTGGCCCCTGGGAAAAGAAGGGTTGGTGATCCTGGGTTCGATTCTAGGAGGCCAATGCCGTTTAGCCAACAAATAAAGCCTTCCACACATTTGTTAAGAAGACAAAAATATTTAATCTTGCTTTAGTTAGACTATACTGTTTTATAAATAAGAAAAATTGATTTTTTTTTTAATAATATGCTTTTTCGGTTTACAGATAATTTTGGGCTTCATAAGAGCTACAATTCAAAATGAACACGGGAATGGATATCAAGATAAGATGGGAAAAAATGATCCGAAACGATGCCATCTTCAGTGAGTGAGTCCATTAAGTTAATTAATTACCAACCTTTTTTGCTCCTCCCTTATCTCTTCTCTCTCTCTCTCTCCTCTTTAATTCACCGTTCGATATTCTCTTTTAAAATTCTCAATGCATTTCTTGCATAATTAAAGAAGATGCTATTTTTCCCACAATTTCAAAAACTTTTTAGAATATTATAATAATTCATTAAGATTAATCACTCCAAAAATTTTTGATGTAAAATATTTTAAATAATATAATCGTATGGAGTATATTTTAAATATTTATCGCGTAGTGACGATCAGACTGAAGGAAATTTTTCTTGAACAAAAATTTATTTTTCTCTTACGTATATATATAGGCCCTATATATAGACGTCTATATTAATATATAACTTAGAGAGAGAAAGTGTTCATACCTTATTACTTGTCTCTAAAAAATTATAGTATTGTGATTATTTTATTTAATTTTTGGCCCTCGGTCTTGGTGTAGTTGGTAGCGTGGGGTCGCGGGTTCGGACCCCTGGTAGTCCGATGTTTTATTTAAGCCATTTGGATACCAAATGGCGTAAATAAGAATATCAAAACAAAAATGGTTATCGTCAAAATTGGAGCTATCTTAAAGAGCTAAATGTCTACAAATGTTTTCCATATTCTTGGTAATTTGTAAGGATTAAAATTAAGGTCGTAGTGTAGGTTTAGAGCCAAAATACTCAAAATCTATTATTATTGTATGCGGGGGGCGCGTTGAAAATTATGATTGAAAATTGGGCCGCGAATACTGAAAGGTTGAGTAACACTGAGCAAGAGAGTTTACACAGTCATTCCTATCTTAGAAAATTTCTATCAGAATATTTTTAAATAAATTTTTAGGAACAAATTTCACCATTGTATTCTGATGTTTCACCTTCTTCAGGATGGATAATTAACAATAAAAGAAAGCATTGTCTTGAAATAAGAGACATTTAATGTCCGAAAACGGTATAATTAATCCGAATAAATACGATCTCTTTCTTTCTTCTTCATTATTCAGTACTCTATCGCAGCGTTTCTCAAACTATTTTGACCATGGCCCGGTACAAGTTTTTAAAATTTTTCGAGACCCAACTTATGAAAAAAAAAAAAAAAAAAAAAAAAAAATTTTTTTTTTCCCATTCTTATAAATTTTACATCTTGAAATTCGCATGTACCGGTCTGTCGGAAACTAAATACATCTTAATTAAATATATGTCGACACAAAAAATCTGGTGTGACAAGCACAGAACACATCTTTCTCTTGCCGAAATGATTTAACAATATTGATCTGATACAGACTTTTCCCTATTTAAAAATTGATTTGATGTTTATTTAAAAAAATTAATTTAGAGAAAAGTTATTCAAAGATTTTATTCTCTGAATAGAATTAGGGTAATATTGTTGCGGCCTTCAGATCGCCCTAATCCCTGTTGCCTGTGTAATGGTATTAATTATTGATTATTATCTGAAATATAATGTTGCACTCTGGGTTTTGATTACGTAAATAAAAGTTTAAATTTTAATTAAAGACCAAATTTATTTATGGAAAAAAAATAGCGATTGAGATTAACTTTCAAATTGGTTTATAAAAATAATATGTGTGTCTTTTTATTAATCTTATTATTTAAATTTCAATTATATTAATATAAATCTTTTCTTCTTTAGATAAAATAATCTCAATGACCTCGGTTTTAATTTTGAATATTTAAAATAAAAAAATGAAGTTAATCGAATTTATGGAATTCCTCAAACCGTGTTTTATGATTTATTACTATTGAACACTTGGCCTGAAGAATTCCCTTTTGCTACCGAAATGTCGTTGAAATTATCTTTATATGGGTGATTCTTTTACAAACCGAACACTTTCTGACCGACATGTTTTTGATTTGGATGAAATTTTTTTTACGGGTTCTATAACGAAAAAAAGATAGCCATCCGCGAGGATTTTCTTTTTTCTTTTAATATTTTGGGAAATATCGAGGGTCGAAAATGTGAAAATTTGATGATTTTCTGCTTAGACGCTCACTTTTAAAAATTCATAACTCTGGTTCTATTTGAGCTAGAAAAAAACTTTTTTTACCATTTTAAAGCTAAAAGAGTGAACTTTAAGAAAAAAATTGTTCCACCAAAATTTATTAAAGATTTCACATTGTTATCAACAATTGAAATCTTAAAATCGATTTTTAACAATGGGGCCCCAACTGTATTGCATTTTTATTATAATCATCGCATTCTACGTCGAATTTTATACCGATAACGGTTTTTTAATCGATGGAGAATCAATTAGTACTATTGAAAAAATCCCGCCAAGTGCTCTCATGCGGTAAAATGACGTCATATCAAAAATAAGAAAAAAAGTCCGGAGGTATTGAACCACTCTTTCCAAAACTATATTTAGATTTAATGTAGCTTTTATGGTCAAGTAGCTATCCGTTGCACAAGTAGGGCTATTTTTCGATATTTTTTTGCCTAAAAAATGAGGTTTTTCGAGAAAAAAACTAATTTTGGAGTTAATTACTCGGGATTTTTTTACTTATTCTATTAGAGGTTTTCTTTCTGCACTAAATGACATCTCATTTAGTCTGATCTGATTAGCCGTTCGGAATCTACAGGGGTTTAAACTTTCAAATTAGAATTTACCGCAGCACGGTAAAATAAAATGGTAGGAAAAAAATAAATGGTGAAATTTTTAGCTGAAAACTCATTCTTTCTAACCGTATATTTCCCATAATTATACCTCTTAAGACAGAAGTGTTATTAAAGCCGATAAACTTTTTCGTTCATGCTCTAGGGCAAGAAAAAAATCTTTGCACGAAAAAGTTTATCGGCTTGAATAACTCTTCTGTCTTAAGAGGTATAATTATGGGAAATATACGGTTAGAAAGAATGAGTTTTCAGCTAAAGATTTCACCATTTATTTTTTTCCTACCATTTTATTTTACCGTGCTGCGGTAAATTCTAATTTGAAAGTTTAAACCCCTGTAGATTCCGAACGGCTAATCAGATCAGACTAAATGAGATGTCATTTAGTGCAGAAAGAAAACCTCTAATAGAATAAGTAAAAAATCCCGAGTAATTAACTCCAAAATTAGTTTTTTTCTCGAAAAACCTCATTTTTTAGGCAAAAAAATATCGAAAAATAGCCCTACTTGTGCAACGGATAGCTACTTGACCATAAAAGCTACATTAAATCTAAATATAGTTTTGGAAAGAGTGGTTCAATGCCCCCGGACTTTTTTTTCTTATTTTTGATATGACGTCACTTTACCGCATGAGAGCACTTGGCGGGATTTTTTTTTTCAATAGTACTAATTGATTCTCCATCGAATAAAAAACTGTTATCGGCATAAAATTTGACGTAGAATGCGATGATTATAATAAAAAGGTAATACAGTTGGAGCCCCATTGTTAAAAATCGATTTTAAGATTTCAATTGTTGATAACAATGTGAAATCTCTAATAAATTTTGGTGGAACAATTTTTTTCTTAAAGTTCACTCTTTAGCTTTAAAATGGTAAAAAAAGTTTTTTTCTAGCTCAAATAGAACCAGAGTTATGAATTTTTAAAAGTGAGCGTCTAAGCAGAAAATCATCAAATTTTAACATTTTCTACCCTCGATATTTCCCAAAAATATTAAAGAAAAAAGAAAATCCTCGCGGATGGCTATCTTTTTTTTCGTTATAGAACCCGTAAAAAAAAAATTTCATCCAAATCAAAAACATGTCGGTCAGAAAGTGTTCGGTTTGTAAAAGAATCACCCATATATATAATTCTTCTGTACGTGTGTATGTGACTGAACTCCTCCTAAACGACTGAACCAATTATGATGAAATTTTCTGTGTATGTTTGTGAGTGTCCCGGACAGGTTTTGTTTCACAAATAACAATAAGTTAATGAGTAATTAACCGTTAAAATAAGAAAAAAATAAAAATTAGGAGAAAGGGTTGCCATGGTAACAAAATATAAATATTTACCCATGTTTACGATTTTTTTTTATTTATTTACATTTTGAATTCTAAAATATCGGCGTAAATTTTTTTTTTATCTGTGTACCGGGAGAGTCCCGGAAAGAATATGATTCACAAAAATCTTAAATTCATGAATAATTAACCTTTAAAATAATCTCTATATATAAAAATGAAAAGGAAAAATGTATGTACCGGTATGTATATAAGTAGGCGAGCAAGGGGGTCCAGGGGGCGCAGACCCCTGGCTAGACGGAAAGCCCCGCCGAAGGCGGGGCTTTGCGTCTAGTTTCATATAAATTATTTAAATTATTATTGTTAGGTCCTTTTAAATTATTATTATTATTTGATAAGTTGAGTTTAATTATTATTTCTTTAAAAGTTTTTTAGTTCATTTAAATTCTTTTTAAATAATTATTATTTGGCAAGAAAATCGAGTGAGTGCTTATCTGTATAGAGATGTATGATGATTTGTTGAGTTCGGGATCGATGTCTTCGGCGGCTATGTTGTAGTTTGGCTCGACGAAGGCAGCTTCCTGGTAGACCGAAATGTCGATCATCAGGATGTCAGAACTCGGTGTAGGAAGTCAACTCGCAGATTCTTTGATTGTTGATTTTTTGATTGATGTGTTTTTATTGTTTATTTTTTATAATTGTTGTATTTTTCTTCCTTCTTCTTTTCTTCGTTTCTTCGTTCTTCGTTTCTTTTAAATATTATTTATTTTGTTTTTATTTTATAAATTTAATTGTTTTATTTATTTTTAATTATTATATTTGGTTTAATTAATTATTTATTAGTGTATAAAGTTGTGAGCTCTTGATTGGTTTTATGTTTTGAGCTGTGTTAAAGGCGCTTTGTAAAAAATGGAGCTCTCGGTATGAATGGGGCTTTTGTATGATTGGGGCTCACGAGTCTTCCGTCCCTTGCATTTTATAGCGAAATTTCCACACCGCCTGACGTCAGCCTCGTCATTTGTCCTTCTGCCCTGACTTCTAGCAGCAACCAATTTTTCAATATCTCTGCACTTTGACTTGTTAATTATTAACTTGCTCATATCACTCGAAAATTCATGCCAAATAACAATTTTTGAATTCCTTAAATACTAACTCACTCTCACTTTTTTAGGAAATTAGTTTAGACTTTGATTTTCTTTTTAAATAAATTATTTTAATATTTCCTAGAATTTTATGTTTAAGTGACCTTTTCTATGGACCATTTCTCGGTGTTGGTACAATATGTTTCGTATATATCTATTGTCTGCCTCATTGTATATAAATAGTTTAATGAATGCGAGATGATTGTTTTGAGTGGGCATGTATGCTTAACTGTTTATTCATCCCGAATTTGGACCTTTTTCACTTTCGATGAGCTGATATTCTTTGATGAATTAATCTTAAACGATATAATGTCATATTAACCATCAGCTCTTGTTTTCAAAATCACTGCAGGTTTTTTTTTACTTTCTCATATAGAATATAAA
>JAKCPI010013736.1:0-11908 GCA_023213315.1 Euborellia annulipes
AGATGTATAATTTCTAATCATGGTAAAATATTTATATTTTGTTACCATAGCTTCTGCTATGAAGTACAAGAGTAAAGTGTGCTTAACAAGATTTCAATGGCAAAACAGAATATACATTTTAAAAAGTATCTAAAAATAATTGGTTTTTGAATTTTCATCAAAAATGCTAGATGAATTTTGAGAAAATAAAAAAAAAATGTGAAAAAGTACATCAGTAAAGTACTAGTACTCTTTGGACCGTTTTTGTTCAAAAGCTTCGTGTCACGTGACAGGAGGCGTCTAACTTAAATATAAAATTTCAAAGTCCAAGCTCTTTTCGTTCTTGAGATATTTTGTTCACAGATAGACCATTTTGAGGGACACTTTTATAGACCTCAGGAACTAAAACGTGTATTTCCATCAAATTTTGAATCCAATACTTTTCTCTCTATATATATGTAAAAGAAAGCAATTGTTCTCAACCCATTAGTTTGTATGCTTAGATAGAGAGTACTTAGAGTTTCCAAGGCCCTAGTGCTATTTATCCATTGCGGCTTTACTTAAGTTAATCCCCTATCGCCAAGTAAATATTTATATATTCTGGTCTTCTCTCCCTCTCAAATCAAAGATATTAGTTTGTACGAAATTCATTGAGCTTTTTTGACCTGGAGGGAGAATCTAACAGAAATATGAACGATATTGCTTGCTGAAATTTATATCTATACTTCAGGGTCGTCGCCCGCCTTCGGCGGACAAGGGAGCTTTGCCTACGGCCCTCTCCTCAGCTAGTTTCCGACCCGCCTGGGGGCGACCTCATGTTTTTTTTTTTAAATTTATTTAAGGTCTTTTTCTGCAACCGAAACCATTTAGACTCCGTCTTACTTATTTTCGACTAAATTTGGAATTATATTCATTCGTTTTTCATATAAATATCTTGATAAAATCTTTCTATAATCAAGATATTTATTTATTTTAATTTATTGTTAGCCAATTAAATTGAAATAAATTGTCGGGAGAATGAGACAGAATGCGAAACCCGCAACTCTTGTTACAGAAGGCCAGCACCTTAACCACTTCACCAAGTCCCGAAGGCTCTTTTTAATTTGCAAAGAAAATTTTTTTTTTAACACACACTTATCTTCATATGCACACAGCAGTCTTTTCGGTAACTTTTGAATTATTTAAGACTTCCCGACGATATCAGTCATTATTTATAATATCTTTGGGGTCCAGGCCTATTTGGGCCATTTGGTTCAAATCAGTTGACTGCCTGGGGGTCCAAACCCGCGACGTTCGGTATAGAAGGTAGGCAAGCTAGCCCTCGGGGCATGGCGTAGAGGTTAGCGTGCTAACCTCATATACCAAACGTCGCGGGTTCGGACCCCAGGCAGTCCGATGATTTAATTTAAGCCATTTGGATACCAAATGGCTTAAATAAGAATGTCTGGACCCCATATATGTATATGAATCTCTATAACGGATATCGAAAGTCTTAAATGGCCTAAGAGGCCGAAAAGACTGTGTGAATGTGCGTGTGAGTGTGCGAATGAGAAAAAAGTGGGAATGTTTTTTTATAAAAAAGTGTAGGCAAGCTACCAACTAGACCAAGCCCGTGGGAGAAACTAAAATTATTATTACTATTCCAATCCAGTGCCTGTTTGAGGATTTGTTTATATTCATAGAATCCAAAGAATAGATAAATATTTCTCTATACATTCCCCTATGGGAGAAATCGTAACTTTAGGAATTAATAACTCAAAAGGTTATAGGAATTTCGGACTTAAGTTTTTTTCCTGATCTCTCCATAAGACCGCAAAATTCGTTTCAAAATTCCAACGGGAAGTTTGTTACACAGAACGTGACAGTCGGACACTCCGGTAATATATGAACCCCACTCTGCATTAATGTGTCAAGCGCTAGTTACCGAGTTTAGAGAAAATGAACATTACAAGCTTTATATTTTATTCGTAAATTAGGGCTTTAATCAGACTTCGAAAATTTCTAGTGGTCTTGAATTTAATTTCTACCTATTAGAATAAATAAAAAAGAAAAGAGGCAAAAAAAAATTCGACCTTTGGGGGGGAGCCATTTTCAGAGCATGGAAAACGAGAATATATATAATTATATATACACAATAATTATGAAAAGAATTATAAAAATACCTTGAATAATTTACACCAAAATCAAACTTCAGAGGAGATAAAATTGAAAAATTAAAAAAAATGAATATTTGAATAAAATTGGAATCAATTCCAAATTTTTCTAATTTTATCTCCCTCTGATTTTGATTTTGCAATTATTCAAAGGTATTTTAGAATTCTTTCATAATTATTGTGTATATGTAATTATATATATATCTCGTTTTTTAGTGCTCTGAAGATGGCTGTATGCCGAAAGGTCGAATAAATCATCGCCTCAGCACTTTTGACTTAATTCATTCTAATAATTTAGAAATTAAATATTCAAGACCACCTAGAATTTTTGAAGTCTGAGTAAAACCCATCTAATTAAAATATATTGATATTACCAACCACACCATCGTTATTACACACCATTATTATTATTTTTTTTTTTTGTCAATTGTGCAAGTAACATAGAGTGACATATTTCATAAAAAATATTATTAATTATAGCATTTGAAACAATATTCCGTGCTTAACTCAATTTTTAATTTTTTTGGCGCTTGGGACACTAATGCATAACAGGGTCCATATATAGATATTCATTTAACCTTGGGACGGTGTTCCGATGAATTTATTTCAATTATTTATATGAATCTTAAAAAACAGTGTCTGGATCCCAATTTGTATCAAAATTAAGATTCAAGTATCGTATAAAGATCCAGAAAAAAATCCCTGGAACGGTCCCGGAAATAATTTATCATATCATAAATCAATTTCGTAATGATTGCAACATTAGAAAATAATAACACAAAATTAAATGTAAATAAAATACTCCCCTATCGTTATCATTTTATGTTAATAATTCTCCTTTAAAAATATAAACATCTTGTTATTTTATATTAAAAAAACAAAAAACAAAAATGACGCACCTTTATCAGTACGTTGAGTAAAATTCACCCCCATTAATTACGGCACCCAAGGTGATTTAGAGCCTGCCAGAATTATTATCTAAATTATAGTTGAGCCAAAAAGTTCATTTAAATATCTCGCTATGTATGTAGTATAAATACAAAGGTAGTCGTCGTACAAAAGCGTTTTCTCTCTCTCTCTCTCGCCTACCTGACGATGCCAATAGGCCAGATGGAGAGCATCATTAAAAAAAAGAGGCGGCGAATAACCGTGATAAATTACTTGCCTCGCCATCTTCTAAAATAAATGTAGATATTTGCTTTAATATATAAAAAAAAAAAGTGTTTCTTTATATTACGTTTGTGTAGAGCGAGTTCAAAAGTTTATCCTGAGATAAGAGACTTATTCACCGGCCCTTTAGATGTTTTTTTTTTTTTTTTAATACAAAGTTCCATTTCACTGATGTGTCCGGTTCAACCGGCATATATAATAAAAAAAATATTATTTTTTTTTACACTTGGATGCGGATCTGGAAACTCATCTTAGTAATTTGAGAACAGTTTGGCGTTAGAGCCTGACGGTGTTAAATGCATCAATTACACTTTTGAATTATGGGAATAAAAAAAGGCTAATCTATTTTTATAGCGGGTCAACCAACTTGTATATTTCAAATTACTGGTAGAGATTATTAAAGAAAATGCTGTGAGTTGATAGTGTTACGAAGTCAAGGGGCGAAATTGTCGATATGGTAACCCAGTTTTCATAGGACATATTGTTTATTATAATTTTTGACTTTTATAAATGTTTTTTAGTTTTCAAATAAATAGTTTACTTTTTGTTCTCTTGTGCAATTCCTCTTTTTTGATATTTGAGTAGCCTCATATGTAACATTAGGTGTCAGAAGTGGGATCATTTTGACGAGGAATATGGCACAAATTAAAAGAATTCTTGAACTTCTAAGAAATCTAAAAAAGAGGACAGGATGAAATTTCCATCAAGCTCGACAGGAGTATTGTCGAATTGGAGGATTATGATCCCATCGATGAAAGCTTCCTTCAAATGAAGTATCAAGTCAAAGAAGATAAAGCAAACCGTAAAGAAAACTGAAATTGGTGGTCGTTGAGATCCAGGGGGATCTGAATGGGATGGTTTTGGCGACGATGGTCGTGGTTATCCAAGAGGATCTGAATGCGTTGGTCTTGGCGACGGTAGTCGCGAAGGTGAAATTGGTGGTCCAGAAGGATCTGGCGATGAAGAGGGACGGCAGAGGCGAAAAGGTGGGCGGAAAACCAGGAGAATCCGGCGATAGAGAGGGCGGCGCACAGTGGGCCAGGAAACCAATTTAGGGCGCCAAAAGTCGAAAAAACGAAATGTACCAGAGAGACAAACTAGCTATGACCTGATGTACTATGACCTTGAAGGCTTCTAGTACCGCAAATATCAACTCGCCCGAAGTACATCTAGTTGCTTTGAAGACGCGATAAAGTGGCGGTTATTGACAGCAATTTGCATTGTGAATTTGTATGTGTTTTTCAAGCGCGTGTTACGGTGACTTGTTCCAGTGTTTTGAAATTAATAAACATGGTGTCCTATTGAATTTTTCATCCTGAATACGAATCTGTGCTCGTCCATTGCTATAATTTAATTGGTAGTTTGAAAATTTGCAGTTGAAATAAGTACTTTTTTGTCCCTTAGAACTGGCTATATGTAGCGCTACAAAAATGTCCCTCCATTTCCCGCCAAAACTTTTCAAATAAAAGTTGTTCCTTAAAGCCCGTACTATCACCCTACATTTCGTACATTTTGCCCGTTTTTGCCCCAAATCCTTAAAATGTGATTTATACCACTAAATTAGTGATTACTATTGTTTAAATTCTAGTTCTTCCTGCGATCACGATTTTTATTGTTGAAATTCAGTTACATAACTTGCTAAATTAATAATTTGATTCCTTTTTGTATTGTGATTAAGAACCGACCGAATATTCGGTTTCGGTTACGGTTTCGGCCAAGGCGAAAAAAATTAAAAAAAAAAGAAAAGTAAAATGTTAAAGTGAGGTGGATAGCTGAGTAGATCTCGTAATAAGGAAGAAAGAAAAGAGCGTTTGCAGCTAGGTTTATTTCGTTTAATAATCACTTCAAGCCGACGTTTCGGTCAGATATACGACCATCATCAGGGCTACAATCAATAACAGAAAGGAGCGAGTGAGTTTACAGTCAAAAGAAAGATGTTGATGGAAGAAGCAGAGCCGGAGCTGGCAGAAATAGAAGGAAGTTCAGGAGAATGTACTGACTCAGATGTATTTCATCTCACATCCGAGGAATCTGACTCGGACTAATAAATGAACTCATCACTTTAAAAAAGACGCATTTCAATCACCCCACAAAATTCCAAAATGAATGATTTGCTCCCCTCTTTGGTCAATTTTTTTTTTGCAAAAATGTGGCCAAAAATGGACTCAGCGCCTCAAAGAACATATATTTTGATACCCTACAAGAAATATTCCAAAATTTTGAAATCTGCCCCCTCCCCCTAGTACCCCATTTGGTTTTTTCGCAGAAATATTTGTAAAAATAGACTCAGCGCGTCAAAGAACATATATTTTGATACCCGACAAGAAAAATTCCAAAATTTTGAAATTTGCCCCCCTCCCCCTGGTACCCCATTTGGTTTTTTAGCAAAAATATTTGTAAAAAATAGACTCAGCGCGTCAAAAAACATATATTTTGATACCCAACACGAAAAATTCCAAAATTTTGAATTTTGCCCCCTCCCCCTGGTACCCCATTTGGTTTTTTAGCAAAAATAAGTTCAAAAATGGACTCAGCGGTTCAAAAACCCCTATAAACCAAAAATCAGAATTTTGGCGCCCTAAATTTGTTTTCTGGCCCACCGTGCGGCGGCGGCAAGGAGAGCGAAAAACCTACTCGGAGTGAGAAGATGAAGCAGTTCGATATGAAAGTACGAGATGAAAAGGAAGCGGAGGCGAAATGGGTTGAAATGATGGAAGAAACAGGGGAGGCGGCGATTGGTGAGGAAGCAGCAATGATGTCTGGAATGGAAGGTTCGGAGCAGGTGGTGATTGAGGCTGATGTGGCGGTGACGACTGTAATGAAAGGTATGGAGGAGGTGCCGCCAGTTGGAATGAACATGATGAAGGCGGTGCAATTTGACGGGGAGGGGGGTGTTTTTTTTTTTTTTTTTTTAATTTAAGGACTTTGTCGGCATCTATGGCCATTTAGACCCCTTGCGTCACTGGTGGTGAGGTTGCCACCCGGCCCTGTTTCTTCTGTCCATTAGGGGGTATGACGTTTCGACTTTTTTTTTTTCAAAAAAGATTTCCCGTATCACGAATGAATGAACTTTTATCTATTAATGATTAAAATGACGTTTATTCCATCAAAATAAAAAAAAGTTCAAGCACAAACAACTTTGAAATTTTAGGTTGACTAGTCGCAGTCTTGTATAAGCCGGTATATAAGAGAGGTGTTTAAAGTTGAGTTTTAATTAGCTTAATTTGGTGTCAATTATGAGCTTCATGGGTTGACTAAATCACCAAACATCCACTACTTCTTTGTGCAGGATTTTATTAGCAATTATAATAAATTGAAAGGAGCCTTCAGCAACGTTAAAACTAAAATTAAGGGAAACAGACGGCTGAAGAGACGACATGAAGTTTATCTACCACCTCGCTCGTCACTTCCCTTTAAGTGTGAGTGTTAAAAAAAAAAAAAAAACACCTGTATATGCGAACTTTCTGAATGCCTTCTTCAGTCGCTGAAACTTGATTCTGACAAAATGTAAATCCAATTTATAATATAATATTAGCCCTATATTGAACGCCAGAACATCTGGTTGACACCCTACCGGAATCGAAACGTCATGAATTTAAATAAAAATAAGCTGCATTTTCTTTAATAATCTCTATTAGTAATATAATCCCTTGAATACCTGGTATATGTATTTATATTTGTTATCAGAACAAAACCAGCAGAAATTCATCTTTAACGATAAATTGACTGGCGTAACCCTCCAACTATTTTAAACAAAGCCGAAGCATCTTGTCGATAAATAATGGAGGATTTTAATTTAAATATTCTTCCGAAAAAAGGTATTAAAATAAAAAAAAAAAAGAGCAAACATGTTTACGCTTTTTCGTCGAGTGAGATAAAAAATTCCATGCATTAATTACTTGTCAGATTAATTTTAGAATACATCAATAAAAGAAAAGCATTATTTTCATCTCATTGATTTGCTGTCGCCTTTATTCCCGTGGGTGTAGAAAAGGAAGAGCGAGAAGGAAAAAAAAAGGCAGTTCTCCCTCACAAGGACGCTCTAGCCAGGATCCCAGCAGCTATTTTTCGTCCGGTTGAGCGTGAAGAGAAGCATTTGCATAATCAGCCTGGCCAATTGATTCCAGCCATCTCTGTCTTCCCCTCCCCCCGCCTTCTCTTTTTTGAATCTTTAAATATGATTGGTAATCCACTTTGGGCCCATCAATCTAATACAGTAGAAAAAGAGATGAAAATAATTAACCAATCAATCATTTCAATTTTCATTTTAAAATCTAAAAATAATATTTGCAAAAATAAAAATTCGTCAGTTTCGCCTTATTGACTTAAATAGGATTATACTTGCTTCGCTCCTCTGAACCCCCCGCCAGCTGGCTCGGGTCCACCTGCGGCAGATCCTCGCTTGATGAAATCATTGATGGCAGACTTTACAAGATGCTTGATGAAATGATTGATGGGATACTTGATGACCTGATTGATGGGATGCTTGATTAAATGATTGATAGGATGCTTGATGAAATGATTGGTAGGATGCTTGATGATCTGATTGATACTTGATGGAATCCTTGATTAGACGATTGATTCTTTTCCCAATTCTCGAAGGTTTACTTCGAGCTGTTTCTTGAATATGATTGATTCTTGATGACATGGTTGATGGGATCCTTGATTACATGATTGATTGTATGCTTGATGACAGGCTTGGGATTCTTGATCGAATGCTTGACGAGATGCTTTATGAAATGGTTGATGGCAGGCTTGACGATGCTTGTTGACATGAAAGATGGGATGCTTGATTGATAGGATGCTTGATGAAATGATTGGTAGGATGCTTTGATGACCTGATTGATGCTTGATGGGATCCTTGATTACATAATTGATTCTTGATTACATGATTGATGGGATCCTTGATTACATGATTGATTGTATGCTTGATGGCAGGCTTGTCGAGATGCTTGATGGGATGCTTGACGGGGAGATGCTTGAGGAAGTGCTAAGAATTTTTTTAACACTTTTGTAATTAGAGAGGTATTTCTATGCCTTTCTGTCTATTGAGTGTAATTGTTGTGAATTTGAGAAAAAAAGTTTCTCATAATATGTATTGCTTGTAATATAAGTCCTGAAGATGGGTGACGTTTAGTCCCCGAAACGCCGACAAAGGATTCTAAGATGCCGAAAAGAGTTTCTAACCCTGTTGTTTTTTATTTTTCTCTCTTTTTAACAAAAACGGCTTATAGTAATATTAATGTTTTTTTTTTCTTTCTTTATTTACGAGAAAAATAAATTCCATCTTTGAGAAAGCAACATGTTCACCGGGCTAAGAGGTCAGAGGAGGAGGAGGCAAGGGGGGAGAGAGAGAAAAAATAAACATCATTAGCGTTCCGCAAACTGCGTACCTTTTGCAAAAACGTTTGAACGAATTGCCTCCCCTTGACTTGAAACAGGATATCCCCAAGGATCAGGATCAGAGTGGGGAGGGGCGGGGGGGCGCCTTTGAGCGGAGAAATTACCCGTATCAAAAGTAATTATACGTTTATTCCAAAGTAAATATTTAGAGTGTGGGGAAAGGAAACTTTTCAACTAGAATTTGTTTTTATAAATTTTCTAAAGGGAAATCCACACTCATTAAATTTATATAGCAAATAAATACTAATTATACATTTAGATTAATAAACTAAAGTCGTAATTTGAAGAAAAAATATTTTTTTTTCGCCAGTTCAAAATTATCTTTAAAATTTTAGAAAAGTTAAAGGCGGCTACACAAGTAACTGCATACTTCACACTTTTTTCTCATTCACACTCACACACTCACACACATTCACACTGTCTTTTCGGCAGCTCAGGCCATATAAGACATTTACGATAACCGTTATTTATGAATTTTATATATTAGGGTCCAGGCATATTTATTTAAGCCATCTGGTATCCAGATGGCTTAAATAAAATCATCGGACTGCCTGGGGTCCGAACCCGCGACATTTGGTATATGAGGTTAGCACGCCAACCTCTACACCACGCCCCGTGGGCAACTGCACACTTGACAAGCATCTTTTTGTACCAGCATGCACAAATTCCCTTCAGCACAAGCATGCTTGTAAAAGAAACAGCTATGCCGAAAATTAACCTAAAAATGTCAAACTCGGAAGGTTATTTATACGGAGTTTTATAAGAAATATTAACTTGCTTTAAACAGAGACTCACTAAATATTAATATTTAAATGAATTAATATATATTAAATAAATATCAAATGTCAGGACGTCTATAAAATGGCGGAGAGTTTTGCTTGCGGAAATATCCTTGTACAGTAAGCGCCACAATTAAGTCCCCACCTGATAGTTTTTAGCCTTAAAATATGGTATGGAATATGGTAAATGGTGAAATAATTTTAAATAGAAATATCATCTGTACCAGATTTTACGTTTTACACCTTTTCGGTCATTAAAATTATTTCACTTTATCACTATACCATATACTTAAAGCTAAAGCGCTATCAGGTGGGGACAGAAAATGTGCGCTCAATGTACAACGAGGGACAATATTAAGTCCTACCCATGCGTTTTCTACTTGAGATTATGTCATTGTTTTTAAAAAAATATTATATATTTTTTAATGAAACTTTCATGGTTCAAACCTAGAAAATTTCCAATAAAGATTTTCATTTACTTTTATAAAAACAATGAAATAATCGTGTGGAAAACGCATGGAGTGAGTTTGGTGTGTCCCTCACTGTACATGATTAAAATTCAATCGAGCATCAAGCGACTTGGACAATTAAAAATTCTCCTAGAGACACTACAGTTTGCTTGTTCAAAAAGCTGCATGCTTGTCTAGTTTGTAGTTACGCGCGTGTAGCAGCTAACACTTGCTCTTATTTTGAAAAAAAAAAAAAAATGTTTTAATTTTTTTGAAAATTAATCAAGTATTACAGAGTTGATTCTCTAAATTTGCCTACTGGATCAAAAAAGGGCCTCCAGCCCTTCCTCGTCATAAGTGTTTTGTAGCTGGAATTTTGTTATTAATCTTTTTATTCATTTGTTACATTAATCTCATTTTGTATTTAATTTTATTTTTTTAACAGAATTAAATATAGAATAAATAATAATAATCAGGATTATAAAATTCTCCAGAATTAATTAAACAAAGCGTTTTAATATTTAAACCAAAAATTGGTATACCCTACCACACACAAACACCTTATCGTTTCGCTTTTGAAATTATTTATTTTTACTTTCTCTTACCTCTATATGTATGTTAATATATATAGAGAGAGAAAGTATTGGTTTCATGTCAAAAATTCGATGTCGAGATTTTGATGGATCTTCACGTTTTGAGGTCCCCTGAATCCAAAAAAGTGGTTTTCGCGACATGGTCTGTCTGTGGGTGGGTGGTGTGTGTGTGTGTGTCTGTGTGTCTGTGAACAAAATATCTCAAGAACGAAAAGAGCTAGGAGGTTGAAATTTTATATTTAAGTTAGGCACTCCCATGGGACGTGACACGAAACTTTTGAACAAAATCGACCAAAGAGTACTAGTACTTTACTGATGCACTTTTTCAGTTTTTTTCCGATTTTCTCAAATTTGCTCCAACGATTTTTTTTAAAATTCAAAAATCAATTATTTTTTAGATTCTCTTTAAAATGTATATTCTCATTTTGTAATTGAAATCTTCTGAAGACCACTTTACTCTTGTACTTCATAGGAAAGATAGGAGAAATGGTTGCCATGGTAACAAAATATAAATATTTTCCCATACTTATAAATTTTACAAGCCCACGGGGCGTGGTGTAGAGGTTAGCGTGCTAACCTCATATACCAAACGTCGCGGGTTCGGACCCCAGGCAGTCCGATGATTTTATTTAAGCCATCTGGATACCAGATGGCTTAAATAAAAATGCCTGGACCCTAATATATATAAATTCATAAATAACGGTTATCGTAAATGTCTTATATGGCCTGAGGCTGCCGAAAAGACAGTTGTGAATGTGTGTGTGAGTGTGAGAATTAGTGAATGAGAAAAAAAGTGTGAATGTTTTTTTGTAAAAAAAAAAAAAAAAAAAAATTTTACATCTTGAATTCTAATATATCGGCCCGGAAACTAAATATATCCCGACACGAAAAATCTGATGTGACAAGCACAGAACACAACTTTCTCTTACAGAAGGGTTGTGTGCTGTGCGACCAGTCACACCAGATTTTTAAATAAGAACTCGAACATTCAATTTGAAAAGAAAGTCCCAGTCATTTTTGTTCGGTTAGTTGATTTTTTCCAACTTGGGATGGTAATTATTAATTAGCCGGTGGCGAGAGGGAAAAAGCTGTTTTCTTTGGCATGTCCGCTTGATTAGTTGCCAATGGGAGATAGGGCCTTGTGGTCGTTTGTCTCTCTGCTAGGAGAGAGAGAGAGAGAAGAGAGAGAGAGATAAGCCAGCACAAAAAAAAAAAAATACAGAGAAAAGAAGCTGTGATGGATGGATGCTGGTCCTCCTTTGCTGACCAACCAACTGCCAGATTAAAACAATAACCCACCAAAAGCGAAATCTTATCTATTTATTATTATTATTAATTGCGATAACTCGACCGGTGAAAAAAAAAACAAATAAATAAATAAA
>JAKCPI010013737.1:0-18133 GCA_023213315.1 Euborellia annulipes
TATGTTATTTATATATTTCCATGTATTTATTTATTATGTGGTTATCCATATATGTGTGTCTCTGTATGTACAGTGAGGGACAATATTAAGTCCACCCCATGCGTTTTCAACTTGTGATTAGTTCATTGTTTTTATAAAAGAAAATGAAAATCTTTATTGGAAATTTTCTAGGTTTGAACCATGAGAGTTTCCATTAAAAAATATGTAATATTTTTTTTAAAAATAATTAAATAATCACAAGTAAAAAACGCACGGTGGGACTTAATATTGTTCACTGTACATAATTTGATAAATTTTTACTTATTTTATTCTGAATATAATTTGAATTGTTTGGATGTGGGACTAAGTGGGGATATATGTACGTCTGGCTAAATGGCATATGCTGGAGGCCAATAAGACTAAGAAAAAAAAATCAAAGAGGGTGCGACGACTAAAAAACTAAAAAAACACAAGGTAATATGTTTCATATAGGCTATATAAATATTGATTGAATTAAATTATGTTTCAACTAGGTCAGGAGTCGGCAACCTATTTTTCCTTAAATAATTTTAAAAAATCTTTACCAAGAGCTAGCTGACTACGGTATAAATACTGTATATTTTTACAAAATAGAAATATTTTGTCAATCGTTGATTCTTTAGGCTGGAGGTTGAGTTTGATAAATAGGAGAAGAAAACCAGCGCCTCTTTCTCCACCATATGCAAATATCCACCACCAAAACTATTTGCTGCACTGATGATTGGTGCCGAAATGTTTGCAAATAAATAGTGTGTATGGTGGAAAAATGGCACTGGTTTTCTTCTCCTATTTATCAATCGAAATATATTGTCTATAAATAAATATAAATATATTTTGGACAAGCTAAAAAGCCACACAATTTGGATAAAAGAGCAGCAGGTTGCCGACCCCTGAACTAGGTTAATCTCTAAACCAACCAGAAAGTCTAATAAATAAGATTTTGCTATATAATATGTGAAAGTAAATAAAAAGTAAATCCATTCCCCTGAGAATGATTTATTTATTTTTTTTTGTTTTTAATAAAAAAAATATCCGATTGAAATTTCAGAAAGAGAAAGAAAACATTAATCATTTGTTGGTTTTCCCACATCTACCGGGAATCGTTTTCCAAATTGCTTTTAAATATTGAGCAATAGAGAAATGAAATAGCTACTCTAGCGATATTTGAGAATCAAATCTCAAATATTGGTACCACCAGGGACCCGACCACTGCTCTTTGCCTGCTCTCCCCTTTAAATGACAATCCGACATTCATTTCTCCTTCAGATTCCATTTTCCCATTCAATCAGGGTGAAATAAAATAGAATGGATATTTTTTAAATAAGAAATAAACAATATTGGTTTATATCTATCTATAAAACCACTCACTCTATATTAAAATATAGATAAAAAAAAAATTGAACAACTTGAGAAAATAACAATAAATGAATATATAAACCATATAGGCCTACCTCAACGATCGCATCTTGTGCTGCTAATCACACTAATTTCAACAAAAATCCTCCTCCTTGTAGTTAAAATCACGAATTTGTTATAAATGTTATAAATATACGTATTAAATGAGAATAAAACATTTGTTTTGAATCAATAATCAAAACATAATTAATTTTAATAAAAATAATAAAACAACAATCAAATGAAATGAAATTAGTAATTATTAATAAAAAAATGTTTTGCCAACTTTTGCCTTTAAAAAAAAACTATAGCCTAGATGCTACAAATATATTAAAACTGTTTATTTGTTAGAAATTTTTGTAAAATAATAGACTAAATTTTTTATTATTATTAAACTTAAAAAAAAAAAAACAATTGCCAATAATTAGTAAGAAAAAAAATATTGAATTATTATTCAACTTTAATTAAAAAATAAGAATTTTATTTTAAAAGAGATAAATAAATGAATTTTGATTTATGAGAATGGTAAAAAAAAAAAAAATAAATAAAAAAAATTAGAATAATTCAAATTAATTATTGAATGTTAAGTAGAAGAAGGAGAAGAATAAAAAATAACAATAAAAAAAAGAGGCCTTCATATTTAAATGAGATTTCAACAACTCGTAATAAATAAATAAATAGATCTTGCACAAACCGTGAAATAAAAAATAAAAACAGATAAATAAAAAAAAAATCAAATTTTTATTTTTAAATAAATTAAAATTAATTAGCAATAATAAAAAAGACAATAATTAATTCAATTGTTGTTTTTTTTTTTTGTATTATTATTATTATATTTTTTTAATTTGAATACAGCTATAGGGATATTCAAATTAAATAGTGAAAAATGATAGGCCTATATATACATAAATAATCAAAACGAGGCTTTTATTTAAAAAATGACTAGGAAAAGTGAGAATAAATTATTATTATTTTTTTTAATGAAAAGACGAAATAAAAACAAAAAGAATCCCTTCGTATAGCCTAATATTTAAATGAGATTTCAACAAATAAATGAAATTCAAATTAGAGAAATATAAGAACGAAAAAACATAGGGCCCTCCGGTAATTTAAGAAAAAAAAATTAATTAGCAATAACAAAAAAGATAATAATGAATTTAATTGTTAAATTATTCTATTATTATTCAAATTTAATAGAGAATAATAATATAATTTAATTAAAAAAAAAAGATTTTTTATTTAGAAAAGAATTCCTATATATAGCCTAAATTTAGAAATTACTGTAGCCTAATTTTCGAAATAATAGAAAATAATAAAAATAAATGAATTCTAGAATAATAATAATTATTTAGCAATAATAAAATAGAAAACAATGAATTCAATTGTTCATTTTTCTATTATTATTCAATTTAATAGAAAATAAAAAAAATTTAATAAACTTTTATTAATTAAAATATATATATATTAATTTAGAAATTACATTTTCTAATAGAAAAATAATATTTAAATGAATTTTTAAAATAATCTATATAAATAAATAACAATACAAAAGGCAATAATTTAATCGATTGTTAAAAAGAAAAAAATGTTTAGGCCTTATTAAAATTTTTACTGTTGCCTTGCATTTTATTAAATAGAGGATTATTTTTGCGAGTATTGAATTTGAAAGAATACAAAAATATTTACCTTCGTTTGTTTGTTGATGGTTGCAAGTAAAGTGTCAAATGTTGCTTGTAGAAGAAGACAGATAAAAAAAAATAACAAAATAAACCAAAAACTTGTTGAGCGAGTGAAAAAAAAACAATTATTGAGTAATTGAGAGAGAGAGAGGGAAGGGACGATGTTTACTCGAGTACGGCTGACGCGCGACTGTCCGTCTCTGGGCTCTTGAGCCCCCCACCACCTCTCACTCGTATAGGCCACGCCTCCTGCAAGCCACGCCCATATGAATACAGATCCCGCCTGCGTCTCCATTGGCTTCCCCATTCGATGGCCTTCCAACTCCACCCACCATCGTTGCCAGATATCGAATATATAAAATCCCCCCATAAAATTTAATATTCTTTTTTTTTTTTATGTCCAATAATAGTGGAAAAATTTTGTTGCTTATTATTTCTAAAAGCAAAGTGTTTCTATTTTTGGTTTATCAGATATATCTTTTTAACTATGCGATTAAAAATAAAAATACCCTTTACAATTTTTGTAGAGTATAAAATTTATAACAACTTTGATTTAAAAGATTTTTTGATATATGCAATTGTTAGCAAATTATAATAAATTAAAATTAAACAGAAACAAAAAAATTTAATTTTTTACCATTTATCAAGAATATCTTTTTATCTATACGTTCTAGCATAAAAATTGTTATTAGAATTTTTTGTAGAGGAGAAGATTTACAACAACTTTCATTTGAAAGATTTTTTTCTTAATCCACTAGATAATGAATTAAAACGATTTAAAATAAAAAAGAAAAAAGAATAAAATTTCAATTTTTTCATATTTACAGCAATATCTTTTTAACTATATGATCTAGCATAAAAGTAGTTATAATCATTTTTGTAGATGATAAGATTCTCTACAACTTTGATTTGGATGATATTTTTCTAGGCTCAATTGTTAGCGAGTTATAGAGATTTAGAATTAAAGATAAATAATGGTTCTCTCCGTTTAGCAGTAATATCTCTTTAACTATGCTTTCTACCATAAAAAAAGTTATCATAATTTTTGTAGATGATAAGATTCTTTACAACTTTGATTTGAAAAAATTTTTTACATGTGTAATTTTTAGCAAATTATAGTGAATTAAAATTGAGCAGAAAGAAAAATTTATCCATTAATCAAGAATATCTTTTTATCCATGCGGTTTAACATAAAAATTATTATTAGCATTTTTGTAGAGGAGAAAATTTACAACAACTTTTATATGGAATATTTTTTTCTTAATCCACTAAATAATGAATTATAATGACAAAAAATAAAAATAAAATTTCAGTTTTTTTTATTTTAACCGCAATATCTTTTTAACCGTTGGCTCTAGCATAAAAAAAGCTTATAATTATTTTTGTAGATGATAACACTCTACAACTTTGATTTGAAAGATTTTTTTCAAAATATAATAATTAACCAAATACAAAGAGTTAAAATAGTTTTAATAAATTTAATTATATTTAATCACATCTAGTTCGCTAACTAATGAGTTTAGAGAAAAAACCTCAAAGCAAAGTCATAGAAGATCATCTCAGCTACAAAAATGATAATAACTATTTTTATGCTAGATCGCTTAGTTAAAGAGATATTGTTGATATTCCGAAATTGTAATATTTTTTTCTATATTTCTTATTATGTCTAAATCACTATAATTCTCTAATTATTTTGTTTACAAAAAAATATTTCCAAATTCTTTTATCTACAAAAATGGTAATAATTATTTAACAAGACCTGTGGGGGTTTTTTATTGATGAGGCCAAACATTGTTAAGAATGCCCTTGGCACAGTGAAACAGCGTATCGGGGGTTTTTGTGGGGGGTCTTTTTTTTTTTCTGGGGGGGTAGGGGGTTTGGTGGTAATAATTATTTTTATACTAAACTATAGTGAAATAGATATTGCTGGTAAATCGAGAAAAATTTTATTTCTTTTTAATTATATTTATAACTCGCTAACCATTGAGCCTAGAAAAAAATCTTTCAAATAAAAATTTTAGAAAATCTTCTGATTTATAAAAATTATGATAAGATTTTTTATGCTAGAAAGCATAGTTGAATAGATATTGCTAGTAAACTGAGAAAACCTTTATTTCTTTTTAAAAATCTCTATAACTCTCTAACTATTGGGCTTAGAAAAAAATCTTCCAAAACAAAGTTGTAGAAAATCTTTTCATCTACAAAAATTATAATAACTCCTTTTATGCTAGAAATTATAGTTAAAGAGATATTGTCAAAAAATGGAAAAATTTTTTTAAATGCAACTAGTAGTAAATAGGCCCTACCTAAAAAATAAAAGTAAATAGGTTATATATATTTGCACTTTTAATCCACGGCACTTTTTTCTTGCTTCATATAATTAAGAAGAGAGAAAAAGAGTATAAAAAATATAATATAAATTGTCTATAAAAGATTAAAAACAATTCACTTGTGCCGATAAGTGTTTTTTGTTTTTCAATTAATATTAATGAGATGAATAATGGATGTTATTTAATTGACATTGCTAACGAAACAAAAAAAAAAAAAAAAAATAGCTATAATTCTCTTATCTAGAAAAGAAACAAAAACCTGTTTGCTCTCTCCGTCTTATTGTCTGCTAAAAAATAAATATAAGCGATGATCAAAAGGCTATTATAATAAATTGAAAGAATGGATTTATATGGAATATTAAGGGGCGCGACCCTCGAGGGTTGGGTCCTGACTTAAATACACAAAAATATTAAAATAGAGCCCTTCTCACCCCCTTCTTACAAATATCCAGTGAGCAATGGAAGATGTTAAGAAAATCTTGACTTAACTGTAAAAAGAATTTTGATTTTTTTGTTGTAAGCAAATTTTCAAGACCAAAACATGCAGTTTAAGTATGTTTTTATAAAACTCTTTGCAAAAACCGTTTACAAATGTATTGTAATTTTACTAATATTTAATAAAAAATAAAATGTAAAGTTTTTATGAAAATTTACGAATGGGGGCATTGGGGATTGACGGGTACCTGACTTGTGTTTGCTGACGTGGCTTCTGGTGGAGGCAGAATTGGGGGAGGGGGAGGGGGGGGTCGCACACTGGAACTTGAATGGAGAGAAAAAATATTCCATCTCTTATTTGGTATATACACTGTAAAAAAAAATTTGTTGATTTTACAATTGTGTAGGAAGCAAATTCCATAAACAAAAACACTAAATTTAGTAAGTCTACAGGCCTGTCCATTTACAGGCCCTAATGTAATTTTCGAAAGCTGTTTGAAAATTAGAGTGCAATTGTGTGGTAATTTTAGAATTCCCAAACTGCTTCTGAAAAAAATTTCAAAAATTTTGACGAAATTGTTAGTACAATGTTTAAAATTACAATACATTCTTTTAGGAAAAATTTTTTTTTTAAGAAAGAAAGAAAATTTGGGAAGAGGAAACTGTTAAAAAAACTTCCAAAAAACTTCCTATACAAGTATAGGAACTCTGTTTCATAAACTGTTTATGAATAGTATATGAGAAAGTTCAATTTGTTGCCAACCTAACAAATTTCTTGTATATTTTAAAATTAATTATTTTGGCGAAATTGTTAATTTTAATTTTAATTTTTATAGCTATTTAGTTGAATTACTTTATAAAAATTATTTAATTAGTATGATTTTAATATACTTCATAAATATTTAAATAGTTTAGAGCGCGAATTTCAAACCAGAATTTAATAAATTTAGATTTGTGAAATAAATTTTAAAAGAATAATTTCAAGTTTCCTTAAAATAATATAAAAATTATTAATAAAAATTCCTTGAGGTAGTCGAGTTATTTGAGAACGTTTAGACCCGTGATTCTCAACTTGTCGCGGTACACTTTTAACGATTTCAAAATTTGGCGGCACACAAAGAAAAAGATAAGTTTAAAAGTTGGTAATTTGTTCATAAACTTTTATATTAATTTTATTTCATATGCTGGGTATATTAATATTAAACCACGAAAGTATATGGAAAATGAATGAAAATTCATATTTTTTTTACAGTGTATACAATGTATGTAAAATTACAATACATACTCTATTTTTCGAAGAAAACTGTAATTTTAAAATGTTTTTTTTTTTTTTTTTTTTTTTGTAAATATTTGAACGCATAAATTTGTCAATTTAGTAGATAAATGGATACTAACAGTTAGTTATCATTTACAAGGGAAATTGATAAATTTAGTATTCCAAAACACACTAAAATTAAATTTTTTTACAGTGTAACATGTTGGCCGTCTCAGACAGCATTAAAAGGAAAATTGCAATGCCGTTGCATTGTAAAATTAGAAAGCGTGTTGTAAAATTACAATAATTACTCATATTTTCTAAGCGAATTGTATTTTTTTAAAATGGTTTTTGTTGTAAGAATTATTTGAATGCATAGATTTGTAAATTTAGTATAGGTACTATAACTTACTAAAATTAAATTTAAAATTTACAGATCCTGGACGGGTAGATTCTAATCTTCAAAGTCAGATGTTTTTTTCTCGGCACTCGTTGATGAAATAAGATGTTGGTTTTTCAAATTTTTAATAAAATTTCATTTAAAATTTTATTAACAGAGGTTTGTTATTAGGTTTATAATAATAATAATAATAAATCTCTGTTAATAAAATTTTCAAAGAAATTTTATTAAAAATTTGAAAAACCAACATCTTATTTCATCAACGAGTGCCGAGAAAAAACATCTGATTTTGAAAACTAAAATTAAAAAAATTTTTTTTTACAGTGTATTTTTTGAAAAAGTCAAATGATGGTAATATAATAATAAAATAATACTGTAGACTTATATAAACGTTAATGTCTCTTCTCCTGTAGGAATTTTAAAAAGAAATTAAAAAAAAAAAAAGATAGCAAGATGTGAAAGAAAAGCCCTCCTACCGGAGGGTGATGCGGCTAGTTATATAAATTTTAATTAAAAAAAAAAAATCATTCCAATTATTTATTTATATTTTCAAAATTTATACTAATTTGTGAATTTGACGCCATCTTGTTTGTCTTGATGGCGTCTAAATAAATATATTATTGCTTTAGAGGAGAATTTAATGAATATAATAAAATACACGATTTTATTATTCTTTCTATTATTATTATTAAATAGCTAGTTGATTTAATATATTATTATTACTAAGATGCAAACTTAATTTGCAATAAACGTTATATTACCCTTTATTAAATTGGAATTTATTTATTTATTTATTTATTTATTTTATATTTTCCAACATTTACATATATTATTATTATATGTAATCATTGATAATTTTGTTTTTATGGAATTATTTTGATTTTATTACTTAAAAAAAAAAAAAGTAAAAATAGTGAAAATCCCTGCAGGCTCTGATTGTTTAATTGTGCCTCAAAAAAAAAAAAACCCATGAAAATCCGTCAACTAATTTCAGAATAAATGGTCCCTGTTTTGCGATGGTGTGTCCAAAATCCAAAATTTAAAAAATAGTTTAAGAAGGAAAATTGTTTTAAATTATTTTATTTATTATTATTTTTTTTAAAAATGTCCTTAAAAAATTTATATTTTATATTAATTTTTCAAATTTAAAAAAAAAAAATATATAATAAAAAAAAAAAAAAAAAATATTTTTTATTTTTTTTTCTACTAATGTTTTGTTTGTTCTTTCCCCCACCATTGCAGGACGGAAATATGGGAATTAATCTTATACATGCATTTTTTTTTTGAACCAAATTTATTTATACCTGAGAATTACGCTTTTATTTTTAAACGTCTTTTTTAAATCTCTTTGTGTTTTTAATTGTTAGTATATAATAATTTGAAGATGATTTAATTGGTTAAGAATAAAAAATATTTAAATAAAAAAATCTGGTGTGATTGGTCGCACACTCTTACCTTCTGTAATCGATAGTTGTGTATTATGGTCGTCACAGAATTTTTACTTTCTCTTACCTATGTATATATGTAATATATATATAGAGAGAAAGTATTGGATTCATGTCAAAAATTCGATGTCGAGATTTTGATGGATCTTCACGTTTTGAGGTCCCCTGAATCCAAAAAAGTGGTTTTCGCGACATGGTCTGTCTGTGTGTGTGTGTGTCTGTGTGTGTGTGTGTGTGTGTGTGTGTGTGTGTGTCTGTGTTCAATTTTAAGCATGAAGGAATTGAGCTAGGAGGATGAAATTTTATATTTAAGTTAAACACCCCCGGGACCGGAAAAATAAGCTTTTAATCAAAATCGGCCAAAGAGTACTAGTACTTTACTGATGTACTTTTTCAGTTTTTTTCGATTTTCTCAAAATTCGCTCTAACGATTTTGATTAAAATTCAAAAATCAATTATTTTTTAGATGCTCTTTCAAATGTATATTCTCGTTTTGCCCTCAAAATTGTTTGAAGCACACTTTACTCTTGTGCTTCATAGGAAAGATAGGAGAAATGGTTGCCATGGTAACAAAATATAAATATTTTCCCATACTTATAAATTTTACATCTGAATTCAAATATTCCCTACTGCCGGGAACTAAATATATGTCGACACAAAAAATCTGGTGTGACAAGCACAGAACGCAACTTTCGATTACCGAAGGTAAGAGAAAGTTGTGTGCTGTGCGCCAGTCACACCAGATTTTTGTATTTAGTTTCCGAGTACATTTGAATTCAAAATGTAAAATTTATAAATATAGGAAAATATTTTGTGCCTTAAGGTTGTTCGGACATTAAAGCACTTTATCAGATTAAAAGCTATTTTACTTTCTCTTACCTATGTATATATGTAATATATATATAGAGAGAAAGTATTGGTTTCATGTCAAAAATTCGATGTCGAGATTTTGATGGATCTTCACGTTTTGAGGTCCCCTGAATCCAAAAAAGTGGTTTTCGCGACATGGTCTGTCTGTGTGTGTGTGTGTGTGTGTGTGTGTGTGTTCAATTTTAAGCATGAAGGAATTGAGCTAGGAGGATGAAATTTTATATTTAAGTTAAACACCCCCGGGACCGGAAAAATAAGCTTTTAATCAAATTCGGCCAAAGAGTACTAGTACTTTACTGATGTACTTTTTCAGTTTTTTTCGATTTTCTCAAAATTCGCTCTAACGATTTTGATTAAAATTCAAAAATCAATTACTTTTTAGATGCTCTTTCAAATGTATATTCTCGTTTTGCCCTCAAAATTGTTTGAAGCACACTTTACTCTTGTATTTCATAGGGAAGATAGGAGAAATGGTTGCCATGGTAACAAAATATAAATATTTTGCCATGTTTATAATTTTGACATCTTAAATTTCTAATATATTGGCGGAAACTAAATATATTTCGACACAAAAAATCTGGTGTGACAAGCACAGAACACAACTTTCGATTACCGAAGGTAAGAGAAAGTTGTGTGCTGTGCGCCAGTCACACCAGATTTTTTAATATGTTATTAATCACTATCAAATACGTATAAAATAAAATTTTGAAGCAGATCTGACCCAGGGTTATCGTGTAATTAATTTTTAAAAATTAAAATTTAACATGTAGTCTATGGGGAATAACGACGAAACGCACACATATCGAATTATATAGCCACCTCTGCATTAGATACAAAAACAAAAAACTTACATTTTATCAATTCATTTCCGAGGAATACGTTAAACATAAAATCAAAAGTTTCTGCCGTCCGCTTTTAAAGATATTTTAACAAGAAAGTCAAAAAAATTCTCCAAAATGACAGTAGGCCAAATTTAAAAATAAGGAAGTCACGAGACTTAGACCAGTCTGGCAACGTCGCATAAAATAATTATCTTTTCTCGCTGTCAGTTACATTTTTTTTTCCATTTTACGATATTTTTCTCGCAAATCATCCATTGTGTTTAAACTGATTTGCATTAATCATTGTAATATATTAAATAAAATAAAATTGAAGGCTTTTAAGATTTAAAATAGACAGCTGATGAATGCAATGTTGCCAGTTCTATATTACGTGAAAAACGGCTCAAGTCAAAAGTCATTCATTTATTATTTTTGGTAATTAAATTATTAACTTAATACAATTATAAACTATGATAGGTCACGACTAAATTATAATAAAAAAATTTTGGCATTCAAATTTTTAATTTTATTAAAAAAAAAAAAATTTAGATTCTATTATGACTTACGAGGTACTGTCCGAACAACCTTAAAATTACAATTCTCTTCGAAAATTAGAGAAAATATTGTAATTTTACAACACGGTTTCTAATTTTACAATACAACGGCATTGTAATTTTCCCTTTTAAGGCTGTCTGAGACGGCCAAAACAGGTTTTTTCAATCAGCTGTTTTTCGGTTTCTTAATAAAATATTGTTTAATACCACAGCCACTTTATTTCTTTGAATGTTAGCTATCATTTACAAGGGATTTGTATGTTTAGTATTCTATAACATATTAAAATTAAAACTTTTTTATTAGAATGTAGTTTAGAATCTCAATCTTTAATTTATAAAGACACCAATACAACCCCTTGTTAAGTTTTAACGAACCTCTAAATCCATTCTTGCGATAATTTAAAGGTCTACCTTATAGAACCTCTCGCTTACTTGTTAGTAAGTTGCCCGTTTACACTAAACACATGTTAAACATGCAATCAAAAAAAAAAAAGTTTTAATTAAAAAACACCTCAAACAAACTTTTCACATAATTCCATAATTAATTTGATAGATGAACGAACGAAATTTTATCGACCGAAAAAAAAAAAAACAAGAAAAATGAGAAAACATAAAATGATTCTCGTATTTTCAACAAAATGACGTGTACCAAACAACTCTTAAAAATTAATTAATTTTTATTTTGTTTAATGCTATTTAACTTGGAGATTTATGTGATATTTTAGTCCCAGCTGGCTGACGATTGATTGAACGTTTTTTTTTGTGGCGCGTTTCGGAAAAGAATTATTGCCTTCCTCAATGATGTAACATGTGTGTGTGATGTGCCTTTTTTGCTTATATCTCAGAAACTATTCATCGGATTAAGAAGTAGTTTGGCAAATTTGTGGGCCTAAGAAGGCATTAAAATGAGAAGTGAATTGGACCGCAGGGAGCGGTAAATTATTAAGCCGAACCACGGTTTTCTCAGCTTTCTTTGAACCAAATCTTTCAAAAGTCCGCCATAATAATTAAGACGATAGCCTCTAAACCTGGAGCAAATTTCATGACAATCCGTTGAGTAGTTGAGAAGTTATTCGTAAAAAATGAAAAAAAAAATTGCATTTCAAGATTTCAAACTTCTTATTTCAAAGAATAATAACGAGATATATAATAATTATTTAATTAAATTAAATTATATAATTAATATAATTTAAATTTCACATACATTATTTGTTGAAATTTTCAAATTTTAATTGCATAATAAATTAATTGCTTTGATTTTGTGGGATTTAGAAAGACTTCAAGAATTAAATGATTGAATATCAAAGTAGCCTACGGGCTTGGTGTAGTTGGTAGCGTGCCTACCTTCTATAACGAATGTCGAGGGTTCGGACCCCAGGCAGTCCGATGATTTTATTTAAGCCATTTGGATACCTAAATGACTTAAATAGAAATGCCTGGGGTTATTATCGATTTTATAGAGAATAAAATTTGCTAAAATTTTTATTTGAAAATTTTTTTTCTAAACTGAATAGCTAGAGAGCTAGAGTGATTTAAAAAAGATATATAGAAAAAGTTTCAAACTTTTTTCACTGTTGAATTAAATCTTTTTTAAATATGCAATTTAGTATAAAAATACCTATTATCACTTTGATAGAGAATAAAATTTGCTAAAATTTTTATTTGAAAGTTTTTTTTCTAAACTGAATAGCTAGAGAGCTAGAGCGATTTAAAAAAGATAAATAGAAAAAAATTTCAAATTTTCTTCACTGTTGAATTCAAATATCTTGCTAATTATGCGAATCTAGTATAAAAATACCTATTATCAATTTTATAGAGAATATAATTTTCTACAATTTTTATTTGAAAGTTTTTTTCCTAAACTCAATAGCTAGAGAGCTAGAGCGATTTAAAATAGATAAATAGAAAAAATTTTAAACTTTTTTCACTGTTGAACTCAAATATCTTTTTAAATATGCAATTTACTATAAAAATACCTATTATCACTTTGGTAGAGAATAAAATTTTCTAAAATTTTTATTTGAAAGTTTTTTTCTTAACTCAATAGCTAAAGACCTAAAGCGATTTAAAATGACAAAAAAAAAGTCGTTTGAGAAATTGGCTACAACATTAATACCCGTGCTTTAATAAAAATTAATTAATTTTAACAGGAATTGTATCAGGCTGTTTTCGTTTGAACAATTTGTTTATGGGATTTTATTTTCTAATGACCAAAAGAGAGACAACAGGTGCTAAACGCTACATTGTTGCTCGAGTGTGCCAATCAACATCTCCTTTTGTTTGCTCGTAAAATGCACACACAGTAGGGGAGCTGCGCCGCCTAATTGTAAATTGCTGCAGGAGGGAAGCGACTAATGAGGCCAGTCAGGTCCCTTAAGGGCCCATAAAAATCCAATCACTTCTCAGTAAAAAAAGAAAAAAAAAAAAAACTTAATTAGATTTCAAAGGGTTATTAAATAAGGTTCGCAAATAATAATAAATTCTCCCTTCACCGTTAAGGGAAGATTTTTTGTGACGATATATATTAAATATTAAAAGTTTTAATAAAATAATTTTTTTGAAACAGATCTGACGAAGGGTTTTCGTGTATTTAATTATTAAAAAAATTGAAATTTAACATGTAGCATGTAGACGAAACAAATTATGTAGAGATGATAAAGATAAAAAAAAAAAACTTATTTTTATCAATTTACTTTCGTACAATACGTTAAAAAATAAAATCAAAATTTTCTGACGAAGGCTTTTAAAAATATTTTAACAAGAAAGATAAAAAATTCACAAAAATGTTAGCCTACCATATTTAAAAAGAATCGAATACTTTCTCTCTATATATTTCATATATAGAGTAAGAGAAAGTAATAAATAAGTCACGTGACTCAGATCAGTGTGGCAACGTCGCATAAAATAAAACCCGTTTCACGCTTTCACTTACATTTTTTTACAATTGACGATATTTTTTTCTCTCAAAACGTCCATTGTGTCTAAACTGATTTGCATTAGTCATTGTATTATAAATAAAATACAACAGCAAGATCAACATAAACAGCTGTTAAATGCGATGTTGCCAGATCTATATTATGCGGAAAAAATACTTGAATCAAAAGTCATTTATTTATTATTTTTGGTAATTAAATTTTTAGCTTAATCCAATGATAGGTCACGACTAAATTATAATAAGCAATTTATGCATTCAAATTTTTTATTTTATTAAAAAAAAAAAAACATTTCGATTCTATTATGACCAGGGCCGCACTCAGACTTGACTGGTTCTGGGGATACATAATAATCCGCCCCCCCCCCTTAAGTTTTATTTTATTTTATAATACAAAAGCCTTTGTTGGCCTTCATGCCAACAATTTTTATTTTATAGTTTTCGCCACAATTTTTGACAGAGTTATACCTAGCTTGTAATATTTATTTTTTTTTTTTTAATTATTCTGCCCCTTTAGCTTACCGCCATTGGGCTAAAAGTCGTTACAAAATATATTTTTACAAAATTTTTATAACCAAAACAATTTAAATACAATACTACATTGCATTCATCAGCTGTCTATTTTAAATCTTTTAAAAGCCTTAAATTTTATTTTATTTAATATATTACAATGTTTAATGCAAATCAGTTTAAAAACACAATGGACGATTTGCGAGAAAAAATATCGTTAAATTGAAAAAAAAAAAAATGTAACTGACAGCTAGAGAAAGAGAATTATTTTATGCGACGTTGCCAGGCTAGTCTGACTCTCGATGGTTCCTTATTTTTAAATATTGGCGACTGTCATTTTAGAGAATTATTTGACTTTCTTGTTAAAATATCTTTAAAAGCGGACGGCAGAAACTTTTGATTTTATGTTTAACGTATTCCTCGGAAGTGAATTAATAAAATGTAAGTTTTTTTGTTTTTGTAAATGATGCATATATGGGCTATATAATTCGATATGTGTGAATTTCGTTGTTATTCCCCATAGGCTACATGTTAAATTTCAATTTTTTAAAAATTAATTACACGATAACCCTGTGTCAGATCTGCTTCAAAATTTTATTTTATACGTATTTGATAGTGATTAATAACATATTAAAAAATTAGCTTTTAATCAGATAAAGTGCTTTAATGTCCGAACAACCTTAAATAGAATAAAACACCCAGACTTGTTAAACTGTTCTGACACAGTAGATCAAGAAAATGATTTTTTTTTTTTTAATTATAATTTTAGAATTTGAGCTTTTAAAGAGGCCCCCTAAGAAAAAATTTCCAAGATAAATATTTTTTTAAATTGTAATTTTAATCATGAAAATTATTTTTAAAATAAAACTTTTATTTGATCCTCTCAAATTTTTTGGCTCTTTTATCAGCATGTCGCGTTACATGTCGTGGGCCCGGGCCCCCTCCCCCCTCTGTCTGCGGCCCTGATTAAGACTTACGGGGTATCCTCTTATCAAATAACAGCATTTTGATTTTTAGGAGACATACGAGGGCAGGTCATTAAGTCCGTGTGAAACACAGGTTTTTGGATAAAAAATTATTTTATTTTCCAACGTAGTCTCCTTTGAGTTCTATACACTTTGTCTAACGTTTCTCCAATTTTTTTATCCCTTCCAAAAAAATAAGATTTGTCGAGGGCATCAAAATCATCGTTGGAGTCAAATCTCTTTCCGCCGAGCCATTTTTTCAGAATTGGAAACAAGAAATAGTCACTCGGGGCTAAATCCGGAGAATAGGGCGGATGAGGGAGCAATTCGTATCCCAATTCATTGATTTTTTCCATTTTTTTCTCAAATCACGAGGTAGTCTTCTATTAATGGATGTCAAACAAAAAGCCAGCTGGTTCAAATTTGGACAGGAGTCAGCTGATAGTTGCCTGCTGACAGGAGCAGTGTTGCCAATTCAGTTAAGAGGCGGGAAATTCAAAAAGTCACGGACTTATTGACCTGCCCTCGTATTTACAAGTTCATTTTATTTTTTGCAACGGTTAACTTAAAGGTCCAAAAAAAAAAAGGGGGCGGATGAAATCTTTCTTCCCATAAAGTCAGGGTGGTGGTGACTTGGCATTTTTTTTTTAGTTGTGACTAATTATAACAAAAAAAAAAAATCAATTGGGAGTTTATAAAAATCTAATTTATAATCATCAAAGCATAGATAAATCAATTTATATATTAAGAAGGGTTGGCTGGTTGGGGCAAAAGAAAGAGAAATCTCTTCTATGTAGGGTAGAGTATAATATAATTAATAATAATAAAAATATCCTTTCAGATTCTTACCAACAACCAAAAGAGAGAGGCTGGCTGGCTGCTTACCTGGGAAGATAAAAAAAAAAAAAATTAATAATCTTGAAAATTGGAATTTAAATTAAAAATTAAACATGATCTCGTTTTTTTTATTTTTTTATTTAATAAATCTATTTATTTATTACTCAAATTATCACTCGGCCATCTTTTCAATATAAACGCGATTAAATTTTTATTAATTGTTGTATTAATATTATTATGGGGGTTTTTAATTATAGCAGGGGCGTATATAAGGGGGCCGAGGAGGCTCGGCCCCCCCCCGAAATTTCCTAAATGCATATACATATATAGGAATATAGAGGCAATAATGGGCCTCGCCCCCCCCCCCGCCCCCGAAATGTTTGCGCGGCCCCGTAGCGCGAAAATGTATGTAATTTTTGGTTCCGCGGGCGGCAAAAATTTTGCGTCTCTAAAAAAAGGTAAAATATTTTTTTCGGACGGGAAAAATTTTGATTCCGCAAAAAAAACTTTTCAATTTTTCGCAGAAAAATTTTTGAGATCAGGCCCCCCCCCCCCCGAAAAAATTTCTATATACGCCCCTGAATTATAGACAACATTTTGAATTAATTATTTATTAAAAATACAACGTTTCGACTGCTTATTCTGCAGTCGTTTTCAAATTCTGGGCACTTGATTCATCTCAAGTGAATTAACCTCTAGGGGAAACTTAGTAGCATTTTTTTTAACAGTCACACACACATGCACACACTCTTTTCATCAACTCAGGCCATTTAAGACTTTAGACGATAACCAGAGGTGTCCAAACTACGGCCCGACAGATAATTTTATCTGACCAGCGGATGTTTTTGATTATTCAAGTCAAAATTAAAAAAAAAAAAAATAAAATATTATAAATAGGCTAATAAAAAAAAGGAAGATGATAAATTACTCTATTTTATAAAGTTTTTTATTCTTTGGCATTTTTTCGAATTTTGAATTTGTTTCACAAATTGATTTTGTTTATATTTAGTCTATATGTTTTTTAATGGCTCCTGTCAGGGGCGAATATATAAGGGGGGGGGGCGAGGGGGCCCGGGCCCTCCCCTCCCGAAATTTCTCAAACACATATACATATATAAGGATATACAGACATCAGCGCAACAAATTTTTCCGCAGGATGGACAACTTTGGTTCCGTAATAGAAAAAAATGTTCCGCAAAAAATTTCGTGTGAAAAAAAATATATATATAATTAGATATTACTACATGTACCCGAAAAAAGATGTAAGGGGGTGCCGCCGGGAGTCGAACCACGGTAAGGGCATACTGAGCGCAAATCGGTGGATCCCGGCGGCACCCCCTTATATCTTTTTTCGGGTACATAGTATCTAATTATATAAATTTCCGTTTCGCGGCTTATCTACGCGATATATATAATATCTTAAATATTATATATAATTTCTTATTTATAAAAAAAATATAGTTTCTTAAAAAAAAAATTTTCCGCAGAAAAATTTTTGAGTTCGCCACCCCCCCCGAAAAAATGTCTATATATGCCCCTGGCTCCTGTATGATTTTGTTTTGATTTTTTCGAAATTAACAAAAAATGTCTTTTCTTCGTTGATTATTTCAAAACTATTCAATTTGTAAAAAAATGCCGAAGAATAAAAACTTTTTAAAATAGGAGTAATTTATTATGATATGTCAAA
>JAKCPI010013738.1:0-17071 GCA_023213315.1 Euborellia annulipes
AACAACATAAATACAATAAAAACCCATTACAAAACAATATATATTTTACAAAAACAACAGTATAAAAATATAGTCTAGAAAAACATTATATAAAAACAAACATTTTTAGTAAAGAACACTGTACAAACACAATAACATTATATAAGAAAAGTATTTAAGAAGAACATCCTAAAAGATCATAATAGCTTGTAATATTTATTTAAAGGTTTTTGGATAAAAAATTATTTTATTTTCCAACGTAGTCTCCTTTGACCTCTATACACTTTGTCCAACGTTTCTCCAATTTTTTTATCCCTGCCAAAAAAAAAGTGGCTTAAATAGAAATTCCTGGACCCCCAATAGATATAAATAATATAACGGTTATCGTCAAAGTCTTAAATGGCCTAAGTTGCCGAAAAGACACTGGGAATGTGTGTGTGAGTGTGAATGAGAAAAAAGTGTGAATGTTAAAAAAAAAGATTTGTCGAGGGCATCAAAATCATCGTTGGAGTCAAATCTCTTTCGCCGAGCCATTTTTTCAGAATTGGAAACAAGAAATAGTCACTCGGGGCTAAATCCGGAGAATAGGGCGGATGAGGGAGCAATTCGTAACCCAATTCATTGATTTTTTCCATTTTTTCTCAAATCACGAGGTAGTCTGCTATTAATGGATGTCAAACAAAAACAGCTGGTTCAAATTTCGACAGGAGTCAGCTGATAGTTGCCTGCTGACAGGAGCAGTGTTGCCAATTCAGTTAAGAGGCGGGAAATTCAAAAAGTCACGGACTTATTGACCTGTCCTCGTATTTACAAGTTCATTTTATTTTTTGCAACGGTTAATCTTAAAGGACCAAAAAAATAAAAGGGGGCGGATGAAATCTTTCTTCCCATAAAGTCAGGGTGGTGGTGACTTGGCATTTTTTTTTAGTTGTGACTAATTATAACAAAAAAAAAAAAATCAATTGGGAGTTTATAAAAATCTAATTTATAATCATCAAAGCATAGATAAATCAATTTATATATTAAGAAGGGTTGGCTGGTTGGGGCAAAAGAAAGAGAAATCTCTTCTATGTAGGGTAGAGTATAATATAATTAATAATAATAAAAATATCCTTTCAGATTCTTACCAACAACCAAAAAGAGAGAGGCTGGCTGGCTGCTTACCTGGGAAGATAAAAAAAAAAAAAAAAAAATTAATAATCTTGAAAATTGGAATTTAAATTAAAAATTAAACATGATCTCGTTTTTTTTATTTTTTTATTTAATAAATCTATTTATTTATTACTCAAATTATCACTCCGCCATCTTTTCAATATAAACGCGATTAAATTTTTATTAATTGTTGTATTAATATTATTATGGGGGTTTTTAATTATAGCAGGGGCGTATATAAGGGGGCCGAGGAGGCTCGGCCCCCCCCCGAAATTTCCTAAATGCATATACATATATAGGAATATAGAGCCAATAATGGGTCTCGCCCCCCCCGCCCCCCCCGAAATGTTTGCGCGGCCCCGTAGCGCGAAAATGTATGTAATTTTTGGTTCCGCGGGCGGCAAAAATTTTGCGTCTCTAAAAAAAAAGGTAAAATATTTTTTCGGACGGGAAAAATTTTGATTCCGCAAAAAAAACTTTTCAATTTTTCGCAGAAAAATTTTTGAGATCAGAGCCCCCCCCCCCCCCGAAAAAAATTTCTATATACGCCCCTGAATTATAGACAACATTTTGAATTAATTATTTATTAAAAATACAACGTTTCGACTGCTTATTCTGCAGTCGTTTTCAAATTCTGGGCACTTGATTCATCTCAAGTGAATTAACCTCTAGGGAAACTTAGTAGCATTTTTTTTAACAGTCACACACACATGCACACACTCTTTTCATCAACTCAGGCCATTTAAGACTTTAGACGATAACCAGAGGTGTCCAAACTACGGCCCGACAGATAATTTTATCTGACCAGCGGATGTTTTTGATTATTCAAGTCAAAATTAAAAAAAAAAAAAATAAAATATTATAAATAGGCTAATAAAAAAAAAGGAAGATGATAAATTACTCTATTTTATAAAGTTTTTATTCTTTGGCATTTTTTCGAATTTTGAATTTGTTTCACAAATTGATTTTGTTTATATTTAGTCTATATGTTTTTTAATGGCTCCTGTCAGGGGCGAATATATAAGGGGGGGGGGGCGGGGGGGGCCCGGGCCCTCCCCCTCCCGAAATTTCTCAAACACATATACATATATAAGGATATACAGACATCAGCGCAACAAATTTTTCCGCAGGATGGACAACTTTGGTTCCGTAATAGAAAAAATGTTCCGCAAAAAATTTCGTGTGAAAAAAAATATATATATAATTAGATATTACTTCATGTACCCGAAAAAAGATGTAAGGGGGTGCCGCCGGGAGTCGAACCACGGTAAGGGCATACTGAGCGCAAATCGGTGGATCCGCCGGCGGCACCCCCTTATATCTTTTTTCGGGTACATGAAGTAATATCTAATTATATAAATTTCCGTTTCGCGGCTTATCTACGCGATATATATAATATCTTAAATATTATATATAATTTCTTATTTATAAAAAAAATATAGTTTCTTAAAAAAAAAAATTTTCCGCAGAAAAAATTTTTGAGTTCGCCCCCCCCCCCCCCCCCGAAAAAATGTCTATATATGCCCCTGGCTCCTGTATGATTTTGTTTTGATTTTTTTCGAAATTAACAAAAAATGTCTTTTCTTCGTTGATTATTTCAAAAACTATTCAATTTGTAAAAAAATGCCGAAGAATAAAAACTTTTTAAAATAGAGTAATTTATTATGATATGTCAAAAAAATTGAAAATTTCAAAATTTTTGCAAGAACTATTTAGGTAAAGTACTATTTCCAGTTGACGTATTTACTCCAAAATAGAAATCTACAATTTTAGTGTAAGGAGCATATATCAAATTTCATCGATCTGGCTACTGGCGTTTTTAAGTAATCGTGTTCACACACAGACATAATATACGAGAAAGTTTTGGGGAAGTCTTAATATGTAGAAAATTTCTTATATATCTTGTAAATAATAATAGATAGAAAAAAATGTTTCAAACAAAAGTTGTTTAGAATTATAAATAGAACAATTTTGTATTGAGGTATTGTTTTGATAAAGTTGATAGTTTAGAAGATATTTTGAATTTTGTCCATATAAAATAAAATAAAAAAATTAAATCTCACAAGAATCTTTCAATAATTCATGATATAAATTAAATTTTATTTTTTCATAGAGTATTAGCGTGAGGTCGGTTATCAAACAAGTATGTACATTAATGCTCTGAAATGTATTGTAAATGTATATGTATAAAATGAATCTCAGCCAAAAACATCGGAGATGCAAAAAGGGGCGCCTCGCATTATTTTTGCCTAGCGTCGAGTGAAATCAAAAAATGCGCCTCGCTTTTCTGATTTATATAAAAGCGAGGAAATATTTTCACTTAAATAAAACCCCTACAGAATTTTATTTGTTTCATATATCCTCGCTTTTATATAAATCAGAAAAGCGAGGCGCATTTTTTGATTTCACCTCGACGCTGGGCAAAAATAATGCGAGGCGCCCCATCTCCGATGTTTTGGCTGAGATTTCACTTCTTTTTGTGAAATATTACATGAAAATATTATTTATTAATTTTTGTTTATTAAATATTAAGTTATCCCATGCATAGATCTTTTAATATGCATTCCAAACAGTAAAAAATAAATACATCGTTTGGTATCCATTCGAAACGTTAAACATAGGATTTCACCAAATTTTATAAAATTTTAGGATTTTTTATTTTTGTTATGTTGGTAGAATGTAAATACATCGTTTGGTATCCATTCGAAACGATAAACATAGGATTTCACCAAATTTTATAAAATTTTAGGGTTTTTATTTTTGTTATGTTGGTAGAATGTAAATACATTGTTTGGTATCCATTCGAAGCGATAAACATAGGATTTCACCAAATTTTATAAAATTTTAGGTTTTTTATTTTTGTTATGTTGGTAGAATGTAAATACATCGTTTGGTATCCATTCGAAACGATAAACATAGGATTTCACCAAATTTTATAAAATTTTAGGTTTTTTATTTTTTGTTATGTTGGTAGATTGTAAATACTTCGTTTTGGTATCCAAAAGGATTTCCCTAAATTTTATAAAATTTTAGGTTTTTTATTTATTTTATGTTGGTAGCACTCCTTCTTATCACGTTAATCTATTTCTATCTGAATGGATCTATCCTAAAAAATTTTGTTCCATTAGGGATGAAAATTACTAATAATAATAATATATCCATGTTCCAAGATGACGTCATCAGGGAGCAAAATAGTTAGAACTGTCTTTTCGCCATGTTAAAGATAGGACAAATTTGAAATTTTGAATACCTCTCAAAAAGTCACTTTTGATCCAAAATGAAATTTTATATCAAAGGTATCGGGTTTTTGATAGTATCTATTTGTATTTTTAAATTTCATCCAAATCGGTCCAGCAGGGAAACCTGTAGCTTTGTCTAAAAATTTGAAAATTGAAGAAAAGAATGAAAAAAAGAAGAAAAAAAAGGAAAAATAAGAGACTAACTTTTGACCTTCCGAAATCGGCAAAATCTCAACTTTGAGCCTCTGCCATTCTGTTTGGCACTAGAATTTTTTTTGAATTCGTGCTCAAAATAATCCTTATTTATTCTAGTTTAATATAAAAAAATTTGGCTCCGATATCTTAAAAACTTTTTGAGATATTCGCCCAGGAAAAGAGAAAAGTTTCTCAAAAAAATTTTTTCACGTCCCTATCTTTTATTAAGGATTTAAAATCATTCTTGATAATATAGTCTAGGGACGACTCGTCCATCTAAATGCAATGGGCCATTGGCATCTATTGGAATATCGGCTAAATGGTAGTATTAAGAGTTTCTTTGCTTTCCTTTTGCTTTTCACATGCTCGGCGACGAGTCGCTCCCGCGACTCTTGATTTAATAAATAAATTTAAACTTAAACTCATAGAGTATTATTATTTTAAATAGTCATTAGATGTTGTAATATTTTCTCATATCCCGTAACGTAACGTATCAGTTTAAACTCTGCAACCACCTAACGGATTTTTATGGGGTATTTTTTTTTAGTGGTAGTTTTTATTTGTGGAAAATATATTTAGGGTGTGTAAAAAATTTAATTAGTCAAATACTGAGCGCCACAAATAAAAGAGAATGTTAAAAAAAAAGAGATCTTGTTAACCTTCACAAGAGATCTCTATTTTGCAATCTATTTTAGGGAATAAGAAGAAAAAAAAAAAGCAGATTAGATAATTAATTTCCCATTTTTTTTTCTATTCTCTCTTCACTCTTCTCTTCTTGTTAAAACGTATATTATCGCTTGAATAGACACACAATCTCTTTTAATTATTATTTAGGCAGAGGGAATCGCGCGCGAGCAGCAACAGGAGAGGGGGAAGGCGGCGGCGGAACTCCGGAGGCCTTCGACAGCCTCCTCATTCCTGAGATAATAACATTATCATGACGTAATGTGTTTTCTATTGGGGGGGACTCTTTTTTTCAATCGACTGATTAGTTACGCCCCCTCCCCCCTCCCCCTCCCCTTAAAAATTCATATCAACCAAAAAATGAGATATTATTATGATTTATTATCTTTTTAGAAATTAAAAATTAACTCTCGTAATTTATTAGTAATGGAAATTAGAGCAAAAATTCCTTTGTTGCGAATTAATTAAATAATTCCAACAATCAGTAATTAATTCCGAAAAAATAAAATTTAATTTATAGGCTATCATTAATTATCGAAAAATTCTTGTGAGATTTAATTATTTTTAAATAATTTGACTAAAATTGTATAAAGATAAAATTCTAAATATCTTCTAAAGTATCAACTTTATCAAAATAATACCTCAATACAAAATTGTTCTATTTATAGTTTCAAACAATTTTTGTTTGAAACATTTTTTTCTATCTTCTATTCTATACGAGATATTTATGAAAAAGTATATAATTTAAAATTTAGTTCTCTTGTTTACTTGTTAGATTGAAATAAAATTTTACAGGTTATCAGAGATTTTAAAATAAATTTTAAAGAGGTACTTTAATTGAAATTGAAATTAAAAAATTAGAATATTTCTTAAACTATCAATATTTACAAAACATTTGCTGAGAACAAAATTGTTCCTTTATGATTCTAAACAATTTTTGTTTAAAAGGTTTTTTTTGTATCTCTTAACTTTTAAAAGATAGAGAAGAAAGAATAAAATTCTAATTCTATAAATATTGCATTTATAATAGAATAAAAGAAGGAAAATTTATTATATTAAAATTGGAATATTAATTTTATCAATAAACAAAATTTATCTATTTGTAATTATAATGCTAATTTATAGGTTATCTATTGTTTACTTGAAAAAGCCAATTAGTAATCGAAATTATTAAAAAAAATTAATTAGATAAATAATATCAACCAACAATGTCCAATTAAAAAAATTCTATGAAAAAATAAAATTTAATTTATATCTCATTAATTAGAGAATAATTATTGTGAGATTTAAAATTTGACTAAAATTCTAAATATCTCCTAAACTATCAATTTTATTAAAATAATACCTCAATTCAAAATTGTTCTAATTACAATTCTAAACAACTTTTATACGAAACATTTTTTTTCTATCTATTACCTTATAAAAAATATATTAATAATAATAAAAAAATTTATAAATTATTTTAATTTCATTTTTGAAACGCATGAACTCAGAAACTACTTGACGGATTTTCATCGATTTTTTTTCTATATATAAATATAATTACACTAGTCGACAAGGTTTTTTTCACAAAAAATCTGATAAGTGAACCTAGTACAGTTTTTCATTCTGAATTCAGATATGTAGTTAGAATTTTTCCATCAGGCACAGTTTTAGAGATATAGAGCAAAATAGATTTTAGTCGAAAATGGGCTCTAAAACGGCTTTTATTTAAAATGTTCAAATTATTTTTAACGCGACACCCCGTCAAATTATGCAGATAGTTAGAATACATATAAATTTTAAGTTTCATCCCAATCGGAGGTCATTTAGACGTGCCGCAAACGGCTTAAAGTTTTTAAAAATCGAAATTTTCAAGATTTTTTTGCTTTGGTCACCCCTAATACAATTTTAGATAACCCTGAATGCAAAACACATATATGTACGATATTCTATAGTTCTTTGGCTTTCTAAAAGCATTCATTCGTAAAAATCTGTTAATTATTAACGAAATTATTAATAAAAACGTGAGCAAAGAAAAAACACAAGTACACTCACTGGACGAAAAAAATGGACTTCAATTGAATTAAAAAGCGAACCCTATCCACGAGAAGCTAATGTATCCTCTCTGAGCATCGGGTCACGGGCCCTAACTTTATTATATATTATTAAAAAAAAATATTTTTTGAATCTCATATCTTTCTTTATACTTCTAAAAGAACAAGAGGTCCATTTTTTTCGTCCAGTGAGTGTACTTGTGTTTTTTCTTTGCTCACGTTTTTATTAATAATTTCGTTAATAATTAACAGATTTTTACGAATGAATGCTTTTTAGAAAGCCAAAGAACTATAGAATATCGTACATATATGTTTTTTTTCATTCAGGGATCTCTAAAATTGTATTAGGGGTGACCAAAGCAAAAAAAATCTTGAAAATTTCGATTTTTCTAAACTTTAAGCCGTTTGCGGCACGTCTAAATGACCTCCGATTGGAATGGAAACTCAAAATTTGTATGTATTCTAACTATCTGCATAATTGGACGGGGTGTCGCGTTAAAAATAATTTGAACATTTTAAATAAAAGCCGTTTTAGAGCCCATTTTCGACTAAAATCTATTTTGCTCTATATCTCTAAAACTGTGCCTGATGGGGAAAAACTGAATTGATATTTGAATTCAGCACGAAAAATACTTCTAGAATTTCATATCTTCATTCTTGTGGAAAGAAAAAAAGTTCATTTTTGTCGACTAGTGTTATAGAAAATTTTTCAATGCTGGTTTTTATTTTTGTGTAAATCCAATATGTTTGAAATTAAAAAAAAAAATATATATAAAAATTTTATTAGTCTATTTTCTTAATAAGAAGCGGAATTTTTTTTTCTGGGTGGGTCGTACAGCTTGTCAATGTTAAAAAAAAAAAAATAAAAAACGGATCAAACGTTACAACGACCGATTACTAATTTGTTTTTTTTTTCTTTAACCAAATTTTTTTTCTTCACTTTAATTAAAAAAAAAATCCCCTCTTTGTTGTTCATTAAAAATAACACAATAGATTTTATTTTTTTTCTCACCAAAACTCTCATTATTAGTTCAAATAATATTAAAAACTAAACATAAAATTGTCCACCCATGTATTATACTTTAAGAAGAAAAAAATACATTTTTTTTTTTTATTATTTGCTTGAATGATTTTTCTATAAATTAGTTTTTTTTTTCTATCTCTTATTCTTCTTCTCATTATTATTATTATTATTTTTTTTTTTGGATAATGAATTTTTATTTTATGTCATCGAACTCATTTCCCATCTCTTCATCGTTAATTGAAATCGTTCTACAGGTTGGTAACATTCAATTCATCTATCTAGTATATAAAAAATGGATGTTTGTCCTTATAAAGCCATTATTTATAAATGAGACATAATAATGAAATTTAATAAATAAATTATATTATTAATTATAGAATAATTATTGTGAGATTTAATTTTAACATTTCATGCTTCCAACGATTGAACTTATAAACTACTGAACGGATTTTTATGGGTTTTTAATGTATGTAATTTTATGAAAAAGAAAAAAAAATATTTAGATTCTATTATGAATCCTTATACATTAAATACCCATAAAAATTCGTTAAGTAGTTTATAAGTTCAAATGTTGGAAGCGCAAAATATTAAAATTAATTCTCACAATAATTATTTTATAATTTTTGATATAATTTATTTATTAAATTGTATTATATTTATTTTTTCATTTTTGTCTCTTATTTAAATAATGGATTATAGGATACTAATTACGAGATTTAATGCTTATGTTTTTTGATTTCAACATTACTTTATATTTATTCGTTAAAGAGCTGAAATGTTAGAATTATTAAATCCTAGCCGTGCAGTTGGTATTTTATAAAAATAAATAAATAAATAGAATTTGTTTCTAACATTGTCTCAACATTTCTGGGAGTTTCTATTTATTTATATGATGGATTTGATTTCTCTCACCCTCCCATTAAAAAAAAAATAAATAAATAAATTCATCATTCATGGGTAAAAATAATAAATTTATTGATCCGAGACGTAGTTATTTAAATTAATTACGCTCTTTTTTTTGGGTATTGATATATCCTGTCTTAAGCATCTAAACAACGGGCGGAATTTTTCCGCCCTGTGGGAAATTTTGTTTTTTTTTCGGAACTAAATTTTTCCGCCCTACGCATTTTTCTAACTAAAATATTCATATTCACATCCGTGTATATCTATTTGGATTTAAAAATTTCGGGGGGGGGATCCTCGCCCCCCCCTTGTATACGTTCCTGTCACCAATGTACTTGAATTGTAAAAAAAGCTGGCAGCCCTACTTACAACACTCGTTACAGATTATAAGTGAAACACTAAATTCTTTTTTTTTTCTAGTTTTTAGCGCAGCCTAAATGTATTTTTCTTAAAATATAACATTGTCTTGTAGTCTCTACATAATAAAAAAAAGCCCCATAAAATTCCGTCAAGTAGTTTAAGAATAAATGAATTTCAAAAGAAAACTTTAAATTAAACCTCACAATTATTAATCTTTAATTAACCATATAAATATTAAATTTTATTAATCATTTAGATGCTAACAGTGGCGGATCCAGAGGTGTTTCTCGGGGGGGGGGTAATCTGGAGTGACTGGTCGCACATCACACTATTTTTTTCTTAATTTCGGATAAGGCGCATTCTGTACTTGTTTTCCAGAATATAAATACAAATCAAATTTTCAAGTATTAATCTTTAAAATTTTACATTAAAAATACATATTTTTTTTTTTTAAATCTCAGGGGGGGGTAATTACCCCCTTTACCGTAAGGGGGTGAAGGGGGTAATAAGGGGAGGCCTTGTATGCGCCCTTGAGATGTAAAAATCCACCAAACTTAAATTTAACATTGGAAACTTCCAAGTGTCGCTGAACAAAAATATATATTTTTTTTTTCGTCAGTTTTAGATAAAAGACAAATTAGATATACAATAAAATTTAGAAGGTAGCAGCAGCAGCAGCAAAGCAAGCAAGAAGTCCATTTAGGTTGTTTCTTTTTTGTTGTGTGTTGTGTTGTTGTTGTGTGTTTATCTGTTGGCTTGGTGAGGGAGGCTCGTTAGTTGCTGCCTGCCCTTTGTCTCTCCAATTAGCCCTAATGGGCAAAGGGGGAGAGGGAGAGCGCCACCACCCACCCTTCCGTCGACAAATGCCCTTTCTGTCTAATCTGGGTGGTCCCCTCCCTGATAATTTTCTCTTTTTTTTTTTAAAGGATGTCATTCCATTATTTGGCTTTCACTATTTAATATTTTCTTCTTATTTAAGTTTTATAAAACTTCACTACATTGGTCTTTAAGTAGATAAAATTTTAAAACAGCGTGAATTTGTGTTGAAAAAAAAACGTAATAATTGTTATTAATGACGTAAACAATACAGGATTCTATTTCTAACAATAAGAACTAATTATTAATAATTCAACAATAATTCTTTTTTATTTAACAATATATCTAATTATGTTGTTTTTTTATTTAATCTTTTATTAAAATTTCACATTATTAATTAAAATTAAAACAAATAATAATTGAAATGTCTAATTTTTGAGGTTAAAGGCAGAATTAAATAATAATTCTAAGAGATTTGATATTATTTATTCATTACAAAATTATTTTTTTTGATTAAATTCCATCTTTAATAAATTAAAATTATTAAAAGAAACCTTATATCATTTTAATCAAAATTTAAATGACCATTGTAGATTATGTAAATCTTACATACATGCAACCATCTTAGAAAACCTAACCTTAATTCGTTTTTTTTTTTTTAAGATTCATAACTCTTAACATATATCCCCTAGCTTGTAGCTAATAAAAACCGTTAATAACCGAGGTGTATTCTAATACCAACAATAACGGAAACTTCATTTTTTTATTAATTGTTATTATTATTATACTTAATTAAAAAGATATTTGAGCTCAACAGTGAAAAAACTTTGAAATTTTGTCAATTTTTCTTTTTTAAACCATTCTAGCTCTCTAACTGTTGGGATTAGAAAAAAAAACTTTCAAATAAAAATTGTAGTAAATTTTATTCTCTACCAAAGTGCTAATAAGTATTTTCATACTAGATCGCATAATTAAAAAGATATTTGAGTTCAACAAAGAAAAAAGTTTGAAATTTTTTCCGAATTTTTTTGTTTTTAAATCACTCTAGCAGCTAGAAAAAAAAATTTCAAATAAAAATTATCTCATAATAATATTCAGCTTTAATAATTACATTCTTTTTTTTTTAAATAAATAAATTAAAGTTTAATCTTTCTAATTATTTCTACATTAAATGATGAATTTTTGAGAATAAAACTGAATTGAATTTATTTCAAAGAGATGTAGATTGTATATATTTATATATAAACTATCTTAATGATAATCTTTCTTTGCAATTTTGTTTATTAATTAAAAAAATAAAATTTAAAATAAATAATTAAAATAATTATCATTATTTGAAACTTTGGAAAAGGATATAGAAAAATAAATGTAGTAAACAATGCAAGTGATTTTAATTCTTTGATTTTTAGAATACACACCCCTTGTGACGTAATCCCACAGCCTACCTAAATCTTTATATTCATCATTAATACATTAGAAAATTAGAAATTTCCCAGAAATTTTCTTCTTTTTTTTTAGTAGACATCCTGCTGCCTTTTCTTCGTACTTACACTTTTACGGTAGAAGGTGTCTTATAATAATTTCTCTCTTAATGTAACCTCAATTATATTTAAAGCTATTAAAATAATAATAATAAATATAATAAGCCCCCATTGAGCATTAATGACACCCCAGCTGACATTTGATAAAGCAGCGGTTAAAAGAAACGATTAAGGAAAAGGTTTTTGTTTGTCCCCCCCCCCCCCCCCCCCCCTTAATGCTTGTAGTTAATAATGAATGCTCCCACTCTCTCTCTTTTTCTCTAATCCAAATTGCCTTCTTTTTTGAAAAAATCTTATTGTTATTATTATGAGTGTCATTTGAGAAAATGGCGTACGGAAATGTAATAAAATAGTCAAAAAATATATTTCCCATCTTCAATGAATGAATGCGAATTTAATTATTTATAAAAAAAGTAATTTAATAGTAAAGATTCTCATAATTTTTCTAACCAAAAAAAAATCTTTTTTTTTTTTTTTAATATTGCCGGCTTGGCAACAGCCACTAGGATCGTTACAATAAAGTTTGGTGGATAGATGATGATCGTTATATGATTACGTCACAAGGTTGTGTATTCTAAAAATCAAAGAATAAAAACTCACTTGGATTGTTTGCGTATTTATATATTCCTTTCAAAAATTTCAAATAATGAATATTTTTAATGAAAATTTTTTTTATATAAAACAAATTAAAAAATATATTTTAAATTTTTTTTTTTTAAAAAAAAAAAAAAAAAAAATAAAACTTTTAATTTTAAAAAAAATATAATAAAAAAAATAAAAAAAAATAAAGTAAAAATTAAAAAAAAAACTCTCTCAATTTATTATTATTAATTAATAGAGAAAACAGCAAAAAATGACATTTAATAGCAAAGATGGCGGCTATATATAAGCTACATCTCTTGCAATTCTGTCTTTTAACCTCAAAAATGGAATATTTAAATGCTTATTTATTAATGGGTCGTTTTGATAACTTACCTACCCCAACATTAAAATAGCCTCCTTATGGGAGAAATACTGGTGTTTGTCCTTCAGGTGTTTTAATGCTGAAGGACAAACACCAGTATTTTTTCCCATAGGGAGGCTATTTTAATGTTGGGGTAGGTAAGTTATCAAAACGACCCATATAAAGAATACGTAAATTTTAATTTTAATTACTTTCAATAGATATTATAATAATAGTTATTTGTTTAATTTTATTTAATTAATTTATAAATATTAAAAAATGTAATTATTGTAGCTGAATATTATGAGAATGAATCAATAATAATTATAATTAATAAAAATATATTAGCGTTTTTGCTTTTTTTTTTTTAGCTTCAATCTAAGGATTGTTCAGAGTTATGCATTGGTGGATTCAGCTTTGCATCCAACGTTCCAACGTTGGAACATGTTTGGCTTGACGAATCCTGTGTCTCCGGATATAAAATATAGATAAAAATCAAGAGTCGCGGGAGCGACTCGTCGCCGAGCATGTGAAAAGCAAAAGAAAACAAATAAACTCTTAATACTACCATTTAGTTGACATTCCAATAGATGCCAATGGCCCATTGCATTTAGATCGACGAGTCGTCCCTAGACTATATTATCAAGAATGATTTTAAATCCTTAATAAAAGATAGGGACGTGAAAAATTTTTTGAGAAACTTTTCTCTTTCTGGGCGAATATCTCAAAAAGGTTTTAAGATATCGGAGCCAAATTTTTTTTTATATTAAACTAGAATAAATAAGGATTATTTTGAGCACAAATTCAAAAAAAAATTCCAGTCCCCAAAAGAATGGCAGAGGCTCAAAGTTGAGATTTTGCCGATTTCGGAAGGTCAAAAGTTAGTCTCTTATTTTTCCTTTTTTTTTTCTTTTTTTCATTCTTTTCTTCAATTTTCAAATTTTTAGACAAAGCTACAGGTTTCCCTGCTGGACCGATTTGGATGAAATTTAAAATACAAATAGATACTATCAAAAACCCGATACCTTTGATATAAAATTTCATTTTGGATCAAAAGTGACTTTTTGAGAGGTATTCAAAATTTCAAATTTGTCCTATCTTTAACATGGCCAAAAGACAATTCTAACTATTTTGCTCCCTGATGACGTCATCTAGGAACATATATATTAATATTAGTAATTTTCATCCCTAATGGAATAACAATTTTTAGGATAGATCCCTTCAGATAGAAATACAATAGATTAACGTGATAAGAAGTGCTACCAACATAACAAAATAAAAAACCTACAATTTTATAAAATTTGGTGAAATCCTATGTTTATCGTTTTGAATAGATACCAAATGATGTATTTACATTCTACCAACATAACAAAAATAAAAACCCTAAAATTTTATAAAAATTGGTGAAATCCTATTTTTATCGTTTTGAATTAATACCAAACGATGTATTTACATTCTACCAACATAACAAAAATAAAAAACCTAAAATTTTATAAAATTTGGTGAAATCCTATGTTTATCGTTTTGAATGGATACCAAACGATGTATTTACATTCTACCAACATAACAACAATAAAAATCCTAAAATTTTATAAAATTTAGGGAAATCCTATGTTTATCGTTTTGAATGGATACCAAACGATGTATTTACATTCTACCAACATAACAAAAATAAAAAACCTAAAATTTTATAAAATTTAGGAAATCCTATGTTTATCGTTTTGAATAGATACCAAACGATGTATTTACATCCTACTAACATAACAAAAATAAAAAACCTAAAATTTTATAAAATTTGGTGAAATCCTATGTTTATCGTTTTGAATAGATACCAAACGATGTATTTACATCCTACTAACATAACAAAAATAAAAAACCTAAAATTTTATAAAATTTGGAGAAATCCTATGTTTATCGTTTTGAATAGATACCAAACGATGTATTTACATTTTACCAACATAACAAATATAAAAAACTTAAAATTTTATAAAATTTGGTGAAATCCTATGTTTATCGTTTTGAATTAATACCAAATGATGTATTTATTTTTTACTGTTTGGAATGCATATTAAAATATCTATTCATGGGATAACTTAATATTTAATAAACAAAAATTATTAAATAATATTTAAATGCAATATTTCACAAAAACAAGTGAAATCTTAGCCAAAAACATCGGAGATGCAAAAAGGGGCGCCTCGCATATTTTTGCCCAGCGTCGAGGTGAAATCAAAAAAATGCGCCTCGCTTTTCTGATTTATATAAAAGCGAGGATATATGAAACAAATAAAATTCTGTATGGGTTTTATTTAAGTGAAAATATTTCCTCGCTTTTATATAAATCAGAAAAGCGAGGCGCATTTTTTTGATTTCACCTCGACGCTGGGCAAAAATAATGCGAGGCGCCCCTTTTTGCATCTCCGATGTTTTTGGCTAAGATTGACTTATCAAAGAATAAACTCACTTGGATTGTTTCGTCATTAATTAGATTTATATATCTCTTCGGAATAATTATCATTGCGTCTTGATTTTAAATTTTATCTTTTTATTATTTCCATATTAAAAATAATAAATGAAAGAGAAAAAAAAAACAATAGCAAAAAAATGTCATTTAATTTCAAAGATGGCGGCTATATATAAGCTAGATCTCTTGCAAATCTGCCTTTTAACCTAAAAAATTAAATATTTAAATTTTTATTTATTAATAGAAAGAATATGATTTTAATTATTTTCAATAGATATTATAATAATTGTTTTTAATTAACAACGTAATAATAATAATAAATAAATAAAAATAGCGTCAGATTTCAAAAGATGTTGACAGATTTATTAATAATTCTCTTGGTGGTCCATTCAGTGATGCTAATGATGATGTCTGTCAACTGGCCTTAAATTTTAATCCTCTTTAATTCAGCTTCCTCTTTTTTTTTTTTTTTTTTTTGAGAGAAAGATTAACAACTATATTAAAAAAAGAAAAAACTGTTGTGACCACCATGAATAAAAATTTTATAAAATTTTTCTAATGGGATCTTTAAGGACAAATGTTGTTGTTGTTGTTGTTGTGTTATCAAACGATCCATCAAAAAATCCGGTTAAAGCTTTCAGTGTTGTGTTGATATTAATATGGCATTATATTTTTTTTTTCTAAAAGCAAACGTGACTGGGTCATTATGCTGCGACACATCGCCGTCGTCGTGACCGGGGCCTGTCAACAACTTTTAGGAAAAAAAATAAAAAAAAATTAGCCAAAAACTATGACCGCCATTTCCTTGAAGTGTTTCTCTCTCTCTTATCGGTCAATGTCACGCAAAGGGGAGGGAGGGTAATTTTAAACATGCATTTAGGAGGAGAATCAAGGGAACAACGATTGAAATTTACGTCATTTCTTTTTTAATTAAGGTTTTTCAGACAGTACCCAGTAAGTCATAATAGAATCTAAATATTTTTTAAATAAATGGATAATTTTAATAATTAGGCCTATAATAATTTTAATAATTAATAATTTTTAAATAAATGAAAAATTTGAATGCCTAATTAATTAATTAATTCATTATTGTAATTTAGTCGTGAATAGGGCTGTGCAAAATAATCGATTATTTTCTTAAAAAATAGTCGATTAAAAAAATCGATTATTTTTCACAATCGATTATAGAGAAAAAAATCGATTATTTTTGGGGAAAATGGGTTTGAAAAGATCATATGAGACTTGTAGGGCCTACCAAAAAAAAAAAGTCAAAATACTTTGACGGAAGGGGAAAAAAATTTTCCGCAGAATGAAAAAATAACGTTTTTCAAAAAAGGGGCGGAAAAAATTTCGTTAAAAAAAGATTTCCACGGCAAGGGAAAACGATTTTCCACAGTGCGGGAAAAATTCGCTTTCCTAAAAAAAAAAAAAATTTTCTTACGGTAGGGGAAAAAATTTTGCTAGAGAAAAAAAAGGTATAATCGATTATTTTTTTTCATAATCGAACACCCCTAGTCCCTCCCCGAAAAATAATTATATACACTTCCTTGCGATGCTTGCCACTTTTACCAGGGGTCCCGGGGACACGAAAATTCGAATTCGCTACCAATCAATATAAATAAAAAGGGACGGGATCTAGATGGCCTCAGATGCCGAAAGTGTTTAAAAAAAATATCTAATGTTGCGGGGCCCCTAAAAAGCTTGGGGCCCATAGCCTACACCCATAGGCGCCGGA
>JAKCPI010013739.1:0-15912 GCA_023213315.1 Euborellia annulipes
CTTTTTTATTATAGAGAGTAAGGCAGGATGCGTGAAATAAAGTACCCCGGATGGACTTTGGTCAATTTTGTTAAAAACCAACTCACTATTTGCGTCATCAAAAATGAACCTTTAAGTATCAAATTTCACACCTATAGCTCATCGGGAAGTCTTTTTTGAAATTAGATTAATACGAGTGAGGTTTCAAATAAAGTACCCCATTAGTTTGGTCAATTTTGGTAAAAACCAACTCACTATTTGCGTCATCAAAAATGACCCTTAAGTATCCAAATGTCACACCTATAGCTCATCGGGAAGTCTTTTGAAATTAGATTAATACGAGTGAGGTTTCAAATAAAGTACCCCATTAGTTTGGTCAATTTTGTAAAAACCAACTCACTATTTGCGTCATCAAAAATGACCCTTAAGTATCAAATGTCACACCTCTAGCTCATCGGGAAGTCTTTTGAAATTAGATTAATACGAGTAGAGGTTTCAAATAAAGTACCCCATTAGTTTGGTCAATTTTGGTAAAAACCAACTCACTATTTGCGTCATCAAAAATGACCCTTAAGTATCAAATGTCACACCTCTAGCCCATCGGGAAGTCTTTTGAAATTACATTAATACGCGAGAGGTTTCAAATAAAGTACCACATTAGTTTGGTCAATTTTGATCAAAACCACTATATAGTGGCGTCATCAAAAATGATCCTTAAGTATCAAATTTCACACCTCTAGCCCATCAGGAAGTCTTTTGAAATTACATTAATACGCGAGAGGGTTTCAAATAAAGTACCACATTAGTTTGGTCTATTTTGATCAAAACCACTATATAGTGGCGTCATCAAAAATGATCCTTAAGTATCAAATGTCACACCTCTAGCCCATCGGGAAGTCTTTTGAAATTACATTAATACGCGACAGGTTTCAAATAAAGTACCACATTAGTTTGGTCTATTTTGATCAAAACCACCATATAGTGGCGTCATCAAAAATGACCCTTAAGTATTAAATTTCACACCTCTAGCCCATCGGGAAGTCTTTTGAAATTACATTAATACGCGAAGAGGTTTCAAATAAAGTACCACATTAGTTTGGTCAATTTTGATCAAAACCACCATATAGTGGCGTCTTCAAAAATGACTCTTAAGTATTAAATTTCACACCTCTAGCTCATCGGGAAGTCTTTTGAAATTACATTAATTCACGAAGGGTTTCAAATAAAGTACCACATTAGTTTGGTCCATTTTGGTAAAACGCAACTCACAATTTGCGTCATCAAAAATAACTCTTAAATATCAAATTTCACACTTCTAGCTCATTGGGAAGTGTCCTTTACAAAGACTCAAAGTTAGTGACCTTGAAAGAGTAAGTTAAATAAAAGCATTTAATTAAAAAATACAAAAAAAAATGATTTTCGAAAAAAATATGGGGAAAAGACTTCCCCCGAGACTTTCTCGTATATTCTTTTGAAATTACCTCATTTGTTTATATTTACCCCTTTTTAACTTTGCCCATCAACCGTAAGTTGGAGAGGTAAAGTTAATGTAATCGTAAAAAAAATCGAAATTTTTCTGAAGCTGTCAAAATGCATTTTGAGGTCCCTGAATCCATTTAAGAAGTTTTTGGAAAGATGTCTGTGTGTGTGTGTGTATGTCTGTGGTAATTTTTTTCGTCAACGAAATCTCAAAAACTATTTATTCAATTGTTTTGAAATTTTGTACCCATAAACTAGGGGTAGAGGCCAAGAACTGAAAAGCTTTTTGGTAAACATCGGACCATTAGGGGGGAGGGGGTCAAAATTTTTTCTTACATAACCTATAATTTTTTTTATATATTCAGAAACTAGACTTCCTCCCGAGTAAAATGATATATAATATGTATAACATCGGACCATTAGGGGGGGCTTTGGGGGGGCAATATTTTTTTCTTGAATAGTGGGTGGGCAAAGTTGTGCGCTCTGCTTAGTCCGACCCTTTATTTTAATGACACCTGTATGATTTTGTTTTGAATTTTCATCAAAATTAACGAAAAATATCTGTGATTATTTCAAAAACTATTAAGTTTTCGAAAAAATGTCAAAGAATAAAAACTTTTTAAAATAGAGTAATTTATCATATTACAAAAAAATTGAAAATTTCAAAATTTTTGAAAAAACTTATTAGGTAAAGTACTACTTCCTACTCCAAAAGTTGATAGAAATCTTCAATTTTAGTGTAATGAGCATATACCAAATTTCATCGATCTAGCTGCTTTGGTTTTCAAGCAATAGTGTCCACACACACACACACGGACATACGCACAGACATAATGCCCAAAATGGTATTTTTGGATTCGGTTAGGTCTAAAACGAGGAGAAACATAAAAATCTCGAAGTCGAGGGAAAAAAAAATGCGGAAAAATGGTCTCTCTAAAAAAAGGTAAATTTTCACGGGAGGGGAAAAAAATTTTCCGCAGGGCGGAAAAAAAAAAACAAAAATAAAAAGGTAAAATGATATGAATTTTTTATAGGAAATACAAGTTTCGGTTACAGTTTCGGCTGAAAATCTTGTTTCAGTCCGACCCTAATAAAAACAATTAAATAATCACAGTGGCGTACCGAGGGAGGGGGGGGGGGCGGTCCGCCCCGGGCCTCGAAGCCGGCATAGGCCCCATATATTTACAAAAAAAAAAAATTAAATGAAAATTTCCCTTGAGAGGCCCCGGGGCCCTTGCGGCGGGGCCGGATCTAGGGGCGTGAAAAAATGAAAAAATTTAGGAAATATTTTCCCGGACGGGAAAAAAATTTTGGTTCGGCACAAGAGAAAATTTTCCGCGGGCGGCAAATTTCGGTTTCACGGGCGGCAAAAATTTTGTGATTCTAAAAAAAAGGTAAAATATTTTTCCGGACGGGGAAAAATTTTGGTTCCGCGGGCGGCAAAAATTAAAAATTTATTGTGTCTAAAAAAAAAGTAAAATATTTTTTCGGACGGGAAAATTTGGTAAATTTCGCAGAAAAATTTTTGAGATCAGAAAAAATTTTTACCCTCCCCCAAAAAAAAAGTTCAATATAGGGCACCCTCTTCTAGTGCCACCCCAGGCCTCCAAATGCCTCGGTACGCCCCTGTGAAGACGCTTTAATATTGATCCTCACTGTACACGTATCCATGATTTTTCATTTGGGATTTTCCCAGGTTCTCATTTACTAATTCAGAAAATTCCATTAACCATAATTAAAAATATTTTCTATGTAAATAGAGTATATTAGAGAATGAAAATTGAATATACACCTATGTTGACCCCACAAGCGCGTGTTAAATGAGCCGACAATTGTGATTCATCTTTTTCCGACCTTGCTTCCTTAATGACCAAGGCCGTCATTAAAATTTACTATATTAAAATTAATTATACAATCAAATATATAATTCTTAGTTTACTAATTATAGTCTTTGTATTGATTGTGTGTGGCTTCTTTGTCATGCCCATAAAATGTGTGATCTTTACGATTCGAAAGTAAAAAAAGAACCAACAAAGGCAGTCCTTAAAAAGTTTTTAAGTGACTCCCAAAGACATACCTTTAGTTGATTTTTTTTTTATTCTTTGAAGTTACAATAGGAGGGGGGGTTGTTGCCGCCAGGCAGGCAGCCTTCACCCCGCCCTTGTCCGAGGATGACGTCACGCGCATACCTGTGACGGGCAACAGGTTGTAGGAGAGTAGGGGGTGGAAGAAAGCTTTAACAGAGTCAGCAGGGGCGAGAATGGCACGGTGGTGGGGGAAGCGGGGGCGGCGCCGGCCTTGGAAGGTAAAGGCCTGAGAAGTGCCGCTTCCCACGGCCAGCCAGATATACCTTCCCCCACCACTCGACCATCGTCTACCGGACCGGGTTGACGTTCGGGTAGCAGTCTGCACGTGTAATCCGACTCGTAGTAAGTTGTAACCAGACGAGTCCCCTGGTCTCAGACTCAGCTTCACTATAAATACACACTCTGGCGCTACGCTCGAGCTGCCGCTACACACACACTCACACAAATATACAAACATCCAGGTCCTATGTGTTCATCAAAATCATCGGTCCATCGAAAATTACGCAATTAGTTTCCAGGCAATCAGGCCCGTTGTACCTAGGATTGATAATTCATCTAACGTCCCCCCATAAACAAAACGTACGTACCAGAGGTTTATTTACTATTTTTGTTGAGGGCAATCAATCACTTGTTGAGAAAAAATTTGGCGTTTATGAAATTTAATAAAACAATGAACTACAAATTTTCAATTTAATATTTGGTTCTTGATCTTATAAACCAAAATTGTTAAGAAATATAATACAGTATAAATAAGAAATATTGAGAGTTGGGTGATTTCAATTTGATCGAAATTTATTTATAAGAAAAAAAAATATAGAAACTATTATAATTTAACAAAATATATATCAATAAATAAATACAAAATAAACTTTTAGAATATGGATAACATATACATGAATTACGAGACAAAATCAAAATTTATTTTGATTTTTAAAATATTTACTGGTTCTTAGAAGTATTGATTTAAAAATTTAAAGAAAATAATTTAAAATAATAAAATAAATCTTGATAAAAATGAGATTAAACTTTGAAAATAAAATTTTATTTAAAAAATTAAAAAGGAAATCCGATTATCCCTCTCTTCCAATCTTTAAAATTACGCCAATGTTTTGATAAACCTTTTAGAGGTCCCAACATTCACAAATGGATTCTTAATTAAACACAGGGCCGGATCTAGGGGGGGGGGGGCAGTGGGTGCACGTGCCCCGGGCGGTAGATATCAGGGGCGGCAAATTTTGCGTCTCTAAAAAAAAGGTAAAATATTTTTTCGGACGGGTAAATTTGGTTCCGCGAAAAAAAAAAAAAAAATTTCGCAGAAAAATTTTAAGGTGGGGCGGCAAATTAAATTTTGCCCCCCCCTAAAAATCTCCTAGTTCCGGCCCTGATTAAACATAATTTAAGACTAGAATTTTTATTACTATATAGTAAAGTGTCTCTTGAATTTAACAATATGAAAACTCAAATTTGAGACATTTTGACTGATGATGACATGATTTAAATAAAACCGAAATGTCATAAATTGGAGATTTTTCAATATCTTAGATAGCTGCCTTAAATCCAGAGTGCAATACCCGCACAGTATGTGACAATATTATGAGTTTTTTAATAAGATTTCATTTTTATAGAAATTTCCTTCAACATTTGATTCACAAATCTATTAATTTAATATTAAAAAAAAAAAAAAATTTAATGAGTAAAAGCATAGAAGTGCTTTAATATTGTTACTCTCTTTACAATAAATCAATTGGAGAGTTCTCCAAAAAGCAACTTCTTTAATTTGGATACCAAATGACTTAAATAAGAATGCCTGGACTCTCAATTGATATATTTACAAATAACGGGTATCGTTAAAGTCTTAAATGGCCTGAGTTGCCGAAAAGACTGCGTGTATGTGTGGGTGAATGGGAAAAAAGTGTGAATGTTTAAAAAAAAAAACTTAATTTTAACACCATACTTTTTATATTATACAGTATATTCAATAAAAATCACCTTATTCTTCATTTTTATAAATTCACTATATAATCAATTTCTTTTTAATGAATCATTTGCTTTATAGATGGAAAATATAAAAAATGAATTTATGAATAATGATTACAAAGAGCAAATTAATCAATTTTTTATTGATTGGAGGTTTATGGCAATTTCAAAAATGATTATTTCAAAAGAATATGTTCCCAAATTTTGCACGGAAACAATCTCTAATCTTATGAAAATATATTCGCATATATCATAAGCAAAAATTGCATGTTATATATCAAAGTCTCAAGGTCGTCATTCGGATCTGCATGCTTTTCCTAAATAAAAAAAAAAAAAAAAAATTGCCGAGGAATCTCTGAAATGCAAACTGAAACTTCTCAGTAGTAGTAATAGTATAGAGCACGGACAGTTGAAAGAAAGAGAAGAAGAAACACGGAGCTCGTGCACGTGCAGAGGAGGAGAAACAGATCATCAGAAAGAGATAAAGAAACAAAGTATACTTTAAAAAGCAATGCTTCTTCTTCTTCTTTCTTTCTCGAAGATGAGATGAAAAAAAAAAAAATAAATAAAAAAAAAAACTGGCTATGCTTTTGTCGTAATGCGTGAATACCCCATAGCCGTGGAACTCAAAGCCACGTGCAAGGGTCTCGAACCCGCGACCTTTATAACCTGCTTAGTCTAGCTAAATACAGTCGCCGGAGTTGGAAATAAATATTTATACAACTGGTAATAACCTGTTTTTACAGAATTCCGCGGGTCGACAAACACTTGTACCCTAATTAGGGTTGGGGATGCTATCGACGAGGAGCCTGCCTGGGGTTCATCATCCTCATCATCCACATAATGTGCATAGTGTGCCTCCTCCATTGCCTCAGGGCTATGCTGGACCTTTCGGCCCTTTGCGTCCTGCCCCTTTTGCCGCACCTAGATATTTCAAGGTATATGTTAAAACATATTTTTGTAGTTTCGAACATTTAACAATTTCTAGCCTTCGCCAAAAAAATCCTCTGGAGCCTCTCATATATTAACATTATAATAAAAAATTAAGCTACGTGTATTGTCGTTTTTGTATATAACAGCTATTTTATATATTTATATTACTCTTTGTGAATTGAATTTTCATAGGTCTTCTCTTCCTGAGTAGATATGAAATTGGGCTTGAGAATAGCTACTGAATTTGCATTAAATTTCAAAAGATTGCTCCAGGGAATGCTGAGAAAATCGTGGTTTACAATAATTATTAGAGAACCTTTTTTATCGCCTCATTAATTTAATATCTCCTTTGGAATTCCTAGGACTATAAATTAGTAAAGTTTCACCAGTGACGGCGCTAGCTTATTCTCAGTGGGGGGGGCAGGAGTGGGGCAAACTTGTCAACAGGGGGTGCAGTCAATAAATATATAGGCTACATCAACAGAGAAAAAAAATCTGGTGTGATAGTTACACCAGATTTTTGTGTCGACCTTAGGAACTGATAGAAGTTTCAAATTCGGCCAGTTTCGGCCAAATTTCAGCCGAAACTTCGTCCTGCCTGAAACCTGAGTTTGAAAAGATGGGATTATTTATGCTCGTACACTAAAAAAAAAAACGTCGAGTGAAATTCGCACTTAAAAAAACATGCGAAATGATTTTCGCAAGAGGGAAAAATGGAAATTTTACTAAAAATAAAAGATGAATTTTACATAGGAAATTTTAAGAAAAATTTTAAAACAAGTTTCGATTTCGGTCGAAACTAAAATTGAAAGCCAAAATTCGGTTTCGGCTGAAAATTTTGTTTCGGTCGGACTCTAGTCGACATAGGCGTATATTTAGTTTCCAACAGTATGGAACATTAGAATTCAAGATGTAAAATATATAAACATGAGAAATTGTTACTATGGCAACCATTTCTCCTATCTTTCCTATAAAGTACAAGAGTAAAGTGTACTTCAAAAGATTCCAAGGGCAAAAGGAAAATATACATTTTAAAGAGGATCTAAAAAATGTCACACGACCAGCACTGAACCTTACCGAATTTCGTACAGGGAAATATTTTCAGTTTTGGTTGGCACACTTCCTCATTATCTCCTGAGAAGTATGAAAGGCCAGAAATGTTTCTGTAAGATATTGGCTATGCGCAGAATTTCTCAAAATCAGTATCAATTTCTTCTGAATCACTTGAGCTTGATTCATAGCTGGTGGATTTACACTTGTAGTCGAAGAAGAAAATTTTTTTTTAGATTGGGGCTCAATAGTTTTTTTTTTTTTTTTTTTTTTTTTTTTTTAATTTAGGTCTCTTTTGGCATCGAAGGCCATTTAGACCCCGTCTCTACTTATTTCATTCCGATTGGTAAAGTTATCGGATATTTTTTTTCTTTTCGATGGCATTTTAATGGCACAAAAGAAAGATATTTACTTGTCAAAAACTTGAGAGTAACTAAATTTATTTATTAAAATAATAGGAACCGACCGAATATTCGGTTTCGGTTACGGTTTCGGCCAGTTTCGGCCAAAAATCATGGTTTCGGCCAAAAACTAGCCGAACCTTTCGGCCGGCCGAAACCAGAGTCTGAAAAAATGGGATGAGACTCGCATGCAAAAAAAAAAAAAAAAAAGGTCAAATAATTTGCACTTGGAGGGAGAAAAAAAAATTTAGTCTCCCTAAAAAAAAGGTAAAATGATTTTCACGGGAGGGAAAAAAAAATTTAAAAAAAAAAAAAAGGTAAAATGAAAAAAAAATTTTTATAGGAAATCCAAGTTTCGGTTTCGGTTACGGTTTCGGCCGAAACTAAGGTTGAGGCCGAATATTCGGTTTCGGCTGAAAATCTTGTTTCGGTCGGACCCTATAAAATAAAGAATAAAAAAAAACAATTTCTTTTTTACGCTGTAATAAAAATCTTAAAAAATTTACATTTTTTTAAGGAAAAGTGAATAATTTTAGAAATTTTTTTTTATTTGGTCGAGCTGTTTGGGGGGGGGGCATCCAGGGGGGGCAGAGGTCCTTGTCGGGGGGCGCATGCCCCTAGCCCCCGTAGCGCCGTCACTGGTTTCACCTTATTCAAAGACTATTTCCAGATTATTTACTTAATAAAGTCTTATGACTTGAATCATAAAAAATATTTTTAAAAATTCGGTGGGGTTTAAATATCTCTTTCATTTGTTTTCCACTGGAAGAAATAGTTGGAAAATAATAAGGATTTGAAAAAAATTGATAAACATAAATGCATCAAGGATTAGTTAGGTATGGTAGGCTCTATTTGTTTTGTAAGGAGATAGGGGAGAAGATCTTTGGGAGAATGGAGCAAGCTATTCCTTCAAATCACCTCATGCTATTCGTAGTTTTCTATTCTCTAATAAATTTTTTGTTTAGATTAAAGAGGTTAGCTCACTTGTAGAATAATTAGACTGAGCGCACACTAATTGAGCAAAAACATTTTCGAACAAAACGTTTTTGCCTAAAACTGATTTTTCAATGCTTTTCTATGGGTCAACGCACACCGAAGAGACAAAACACAATTGGACATGATTCGGCATCATTGAACAAAATGTTTTGCCATTGAACATTTCACTCAATCGGTGTGCGTTAACATCGAGCTAAACGTTTTGCTCTTGGACAAAACATTTTGTTCGAAAACGTTTTGCTCAATTGGTGTGGGTTCAGCCTTAAAGTTGTAGTGTGCTAAATGAAAAATTGTAGTAAAACGTAAAACGCCAAGATTTTGGTAGTAAATAAAAATAAATTTCGGTGTATTTTATAATCCGTATATATTTAAGATGCATTAACAGCAATCTTCACCAAGGGCTAACTCGCACTGTGATTTCTTAGTGTGAGTTTGCCGCTGATGAAGGATTGCTGTTAATGCATCTTAAATATATACGGATTATAAAACTCACCGAAATTGATTTTTATTTACTGCCAAAATCTTAGAAATTTACCTTTTCCTTCACTTATAGAATGACCATTTAGTCTAGGTACATTAAAAAAAAATCTGGTGTGACTGTCGAACAGCCCACAACTTTCTCTAACCTTCGGTAATCGAAAGTTGTGTTCTGTGCATGTCCCACCAGATTTTTCGTGTAGACATATATTTAGTTTCCGCCGATATATTGGAATTCAAGATGTAAAATTTATAAGTATGGGAAAATATTTATATTTTGTTACCATGGCAACATCCTACCTTCCTATGAAGTACAAGAGTAAAGTGGTCTTCAGAATATTCCAATGGCAAAATGAGAATATACATTTTAAAGAGCATCTAAAAATAATTGATTTTGAATTTTAATCAAAATCGTTGGAGCGAATTTTGAGAAAATCGAAAAAAAAATTGAAAAAGTACATCAGCAAAGTATTAGTGCTCTTTGGCCGATTTTTATTAAAAGCTTATTTTCACGGTCCAGAGGGCTACAAAACTAAAATATAAAATTTCAACCTCATAGCTCAATTCCTTCGTGTTTAAAATTGAGCACACACCCCACCCACCCACCCACAGACAGACCATGTCGCGAAAACCACTTTTTTGGACTCAGGGGACCTGAAAACGTCCATCAAAATCTTGACAACGAATTTTTGACATGAAACCAATACTTTTTCTATATATTAACATATATAGAGGTAGGAGAAAGTAAAAATGATTGTTGGACAGGGGAGCAAAACTGTATGCTTCTCTTCCCCAGTCTACACACCAAAAGTTAAATTCCTTATCCGAGATACATGGGCGTAACTAGAGAATTTGGCTGGGAGGGGGGGCATGGGACCAGCCATCCTCCGGGGGGCCTGGAAAGCCCCATATTTTTTCAATTTTTCTTGGGGCAAGGAGCTTTCTGGGGGGGGGGGAGAGGTGCCCCTGGCATTTTGATGGATATACGTTTTGAGGTCCCCTGAATTCAAAAGTGGTTTTCGCGACATGGTCTGTCTGTGGGTGTGTGTGTCTGTAAACAAAATATCTCAAGAACGAAAAGAGCTAGGAAGTTGGAATTTTATATTTAAGTTACATTGGGACGTGACACGAAGCTTTTGAACAGTCACACCAGACCTTTTTTACTAATTTTCATAACTAGCAAAAATTCATGCTTCATTTTATAAAATATGATTCTTTCCATATGAAGTGATTTATTTGGGAGAAAAATTGCTGTTGATGTTATTATTTATTTTATAAGTACTTGTTATTTAGATCTCTGTCAAAGAAGATGATGATTTATCCTTATTTGACTTGAAATTGACATATCTATAAAGATATGGAAAAAACAGTGGCGTCATCTCAACTTTTTGTTGAGGGAGAAAAAACATTTTTTTCCTAAAAAATTACTTACAAATAGATATCTCAATTTGACCAAAAGATATTTAATTAAATTAATTTTTTACAGTTTTTATACACGTAGATATATTTTATTTAAATTTTAATATAAAATTTAAAAAAGATCAGGAAACCTGGGGAGGGGGCAAATGCTTACCCTGCCCCCCCTTCAAATTACGCTAATGAAAAAAAAAATGATTTTATTTCAATTTTGAATAAATTAAATCTATGGAAATTTTAGCCTGCATTGTTTGCACATATCTTAAAAAATTTAAAGAAAATATTTAATAGATGTATTAAAATTGTTTAATCCGAAGTTTGCTTAATAGAGCGGGCGCTGGAGGTAGTTGAGTATGCAAAATTTGAGGACCGAATTCTGACAATGGATTTGGGCTAAGAATAGCTCCCAGAATAAGGATCCGGATCTTGCCGGGCCAATTTTTGGTCCAATTTTTTTTTACCCCCCCCCCATAGGAAATCAATGGAGTGCATGCTAAGATGATGTGAAGATTTGCAATTATGGTCAAATTCGAGTACTTAAAACCTCAAACAATGAAAAAACTGTCTTGTCAGCAACTGAGGGGATCCTCTAGAGTCCCCTGGAAGTACTATCTTGCCACCAGTTGTGGTGGTCCCCTCTAACCCCTTCATCTCTTTTCTCTCTCTTTGTTATAAATTTAAATATACGGCTTTAACACCATGCCAAATTGTGGGGACCGGCAATTATGTTCATAATCCACTACCTGGTATCCCAATCAATGAAAAATACTATCTTGCCGCCAACTGCGGTGGTCCCCTTTAACCCCTTCACCTCTTTTCTCTCCCTTTATTATACATTTAGATGTACTGTCTTAAAACCATGCCAAATTGTGGGGACCGGCAATTATGCTCATAATCTACTACCTGGTGTATTTATAATAAAGGGAGATAAAAGAGGTGAAGAAAGTTAGAAGGGGACCACCACAACTGGTGGCAAGATAGTATTTTTCATTGATTGGAGCACCAGGTAGTGAATTATGAGCATAATTGCCGGTCCTCAATTTGGCATGATCATAAACCGTATATTTAAATTTATAACAGAGAGAGAGATAAAAGACGTGAAGGGGTTAAGGGACCACCGCAGTTGACGGCAAGATAGTATTTTTCATTGATTGGGATACCAGCTAGTGGATTATGAACATAATTGCCGGCCCCCACAATTTGGCATGGTGTTAAAGCCGTATATTTAAATTTATAACAGAGAGTGTTAAAGAGGTGAAGGGGTTAGAGGGGACCACCGCAGTTGGCGGCAAGATAGTATTTTTCATTGGTTGGGATACCAGCTAGTGGATTATGAACATAATTGCCGGTCCCCACAATTTGGCATGATGTTAAAGCCGTATATTTAAATTTATAACAAAGAGAGAGAAAAGAGGTAAAGGGGCTAGAGAGGACCACCGCAGCTGGCGGCAAGATAGTATTTTTCATTGGTTGGGATACCAGCTAGTGGATTATGAACATAATTGCCGGTCCCCACAATTTGGCATGATGTTAAAGCCGTATATTTAAATTTATAACAAAGAGAGAGAAAGAGGTAAAGGGGCTAGAGAGGACCACCGCAGCTGGCGGCAAGATAGTATTTTTCATTGGTTGGGATACCAGCTAGTGGATTATGAGCATAATTGCCGGTCCCCACAATTTGGCATGATGTTAAAGCCGTATATTTAAATTTATAACAAAGAGAGAGATAAAAGAGGTGAAGGGGTTAGAGGGGACCACCGCAGTTGGCGGCAAGATAGTATTTTTCATTGATTGGGATACCAGGTAGTGGATTATGAACATAATTGCCGGTCCCCACAATTTGGCATGGTGTTAAAGCCGTATATTTAAATTTATAACAAAGAGAGAGAAAAGAGATGAAGGGGTTAGGAGGGGACCACCACAACTGGTGGCAAGATAGTACTTCTCAGGGGACTCTAGAGGATCCCCTCAGTTGCTGACAAGACAGTTTTTTTCATTGTTTGAGGTTTTAAGTACTCGAATTTGACCATAATTGCAAATCTTCACATCTTCTTAGCATGCACTCCATTGATTTCCTATGGGGTGGGGGTAAAAAAAAAATTGGACCAAAAATTGGCCCGGCAAGATCCGGATCCTTATTCTGGGAGCTATTCTTAGCCCAAATCCATTGTCAGAATTCGGTCCTCAAATTTTGCATACTCAACTACCTCCAGCGCCTGGTCTATAAAATACTTGTACTACACTAAACTATATTACAAATTATTTAAAAATTTAATTCTTTTTGTTAAATTTTTTATTTAAGTATTTATAATAAATTGTGTTATCCAATGTATATAAAAAAAAAACTCGAAAACGATTTTAAAGGCCATAGCTGCGCAGAGTCAAGAGTCATAGCTGGCCAGAGTTCACTCAAGCAAAACGACAAAACTAGAGACTCGTAAGGTATAGTCAAAATCAAAAAAATTGACCGGACCACTACACATTTATTTATATGTAATTATAGTAATTTTTATAACTATTTTGTTTGACTATCAACACACTGATTAACAATTGCGCCTGTTTTATAGAGGGAAGAAAGTCGAGCGCTACATTTTTCATTTCGCTCCCCCATCCCTTACACTTTATTATAGGGTTAATTCTGGCTAGAGCCCATATCCCCCCTTTCTTGGTACCATTGTTCCGTTTCAAATCTCCAATTCCCCGATCTTCTTTCTATCCTTATCAATATCATTTGACTTTTAACCATGACAGATTTTTTTAAGATTCCAAAATAAAAGCGAATTTACATCCGTACAAAGGCGCAACAAGGGAATCCCTTAAAAAAATCATAACCTCCCAAAGCATCTTATGAAAAATTATTTAAGTAAATATATGTCTACAGGAAAAATCTGGTGTGACAAGCACAGAACACAACTTTCGAATACCGAAGGTAAGAGAAAGTTGTGTGTTGTGCGACAGTTACCCCAGATTTTTTTTTAATTAAAATGATATTAAATTTTTCAGCAGGATATGATTCACACAAAATTGGCTTCATTCTTGGAATTATTACGTTATGTTGACACAGATGAGTAAAACAGAATATCCAAATAATATAAATAATTAAATTCAAATAGATCCATATATGTATTTTTACTTTCTCTTACCTCTATATATGTTAATAATATATAGAATATTGGTTTCATGTCAAAAATTCGATGTCGAGATTTTGACAGATATACACGTTTTGAGGTCTCCGGAATCCAAAAAAGTAGTTTTTGCGACATGATCTGTTTGTGTGTCTGTCTGTCAGTGAACAAAATATCTCAAGAACGAAAAGAGCTAGGAGGTTGAAATTTTATATTTAAAGGCACCCCCCAAAGGATGTGACAGGAAGCTTTTGAACAAAATCGACCAAAGAGTACTAATACTTTACTGATGCAGTTTTTCATTTTTTTTTTTTTTTTTTATTTTCTCAAAATTCGCTCCAACGATTTTGATTAAGTTTCAAAAATCACTTATTTTTTAGATCACTTTACTCTTGTACTTGATAGGAAAGATAGAAGAAATGGTTGCCATGGTTTGGATACCAAATTAATAATTAACGGTTATCATATAAAGTCTTATATGGCCTAAGTTGCCGAAAAGACTCTATGTGTGTAAGAATGTGAGTATGATTAAGAAAAAAGTATGAGTGTTTTTATAAAAAAAAAAAATTACATCTTGTACAGTACTGTCGGAATCTAAATATATGTAGACACAAAATCTGGTGGGACAAGCACAGAACAGAACTTTCGATTACCGAAGGTAAGAGAAAATTGTGTGCTGTGCGACCAGTCACACCAGATTTTTAATATTCTTTTTGGAGGCCGAGCTCATTTAGAATTTAATGGTGAAAATATGAACCGATGTCAAACTGTGGACATCTTTGGAGGCAACCCATCCCGAGGTTGAGCAGCGATAGGCAATGCTTAACAAATTGTACGCACTCCTTTAATCATCAAAATCAGAAGGCTCGCTAGAGCATATTTTCAAGCTAAGCTTAATTGATTATTATTAGTGATTATACAAATTTTGATTTGTGTATCTGAGATTACAAGTCTCAAAGCCCTCACTCAGCATTTATTTACTATATAAACAAAAAAAAAAAATAGATTTCTTAATAATAGGTGATTCTTGTGTGTAATTTGGGAAGGATAAATTTTCTCAAGTTGTTTTTCTTATATGGATTTAGCAAGTCATCTAAAGTCAAACAAAAAATTGTTTTTTTTTCTTCTTACCAATGGAATTAACTACCTTTATTAAATAAAAAACAAATGGAAAACGATTCCTAATTGAATCCTATGAGGTTTAAAAATTTACACTTGTTTGTTTAAGTTAAATATCTGATTTATATATTTGATAGATACCAACAACTTCAACGGTAACTGGACTTGTCAAATTCCGACGAGGAGCGCTGATTCAACTGGGGTCCGGTGAATTGCGACGTATAGAAGACCTTAGTACTGAGGACTTCGTAAAATCAGCGGAGGGTAGCCAGGCACTACGTCTAGCACCTGGCCGTGTAGTGGCGCTAGGACCCCGCGCTGTCACCTTGCGACACGGGACGAGAGACGCAGAGCTGGAAGTCGCCCCCGAGCAGGTAGATAGCTAGCTGTCCACGACCCCAAATAACCATCTCTATATAACAAAGAGATCTCTCACCTCACTCTATTCATCCTTTCCCTTTCGTACAATAGCAACCTTGTTACGGTTGAATGAACTTTTTTTTTTGCTTTGTGCCAATGATCTAATGCGCCAGTCTTTCTGGAGTATCCGAACCATGGGAGGTGATATACAAAACATTCCATTCATATAATTGATTTAATAAATTTACTTAAATGACGATGTTAAGAATTTTTGTCAAACATTGTTGCTTATATTCGTGATTGGTTCAAGAGAAGGTAGCCTTTTCAACAAATAATTGGCAGTTCCAGGATTTTATTGAGCGAGTGGGGGGGAAATTTTTGATGTAGGAGAGAGACTGTGACGCTATCAGGAGCGGAGGGTGTTGGGTGTAATAATATAAGATTTAAACCAAGGAAGGATACAAGGGGGAGTAAAGGGGGTAATTACCCCCTCCCCTCCGATATTTGAGAAAA